>SJYC01064144.1:0-43652 GCA_006408675.1 Madoqua kirkii | reverse complement strand
ATTAAGGGAAGGAGGAAGTGGGGATGACAGAGGATGAGATCGTTGGATGGCATCACTGACTCAATGGACATGAGTTTGTGCAAACTCCAGGAGGCAGTGGACAAGGAATCAGGCATGCTGCCGTCCATGGGGTCCCGAAGGGTTGGACACAACTGAACAACAGTAGGGTTGAAGTTGATTTCATCCTATGATCAACTGAAAGTTTAGTGAGTATCATATATGTGTCTGTGTATGTGTATACAAACACATACATGTGTATGTAGGTACTAAATTTTAGAAATCTGATTTAGACTCAGGCACATTTCCATTGCTTAGTAGCCAGTAGTGACTGTAAAGGATAGTGAAGTTAGGGATTTTTTTAATAAATAAAAAGTATTATTTCCTGTCTTCTAAAAAGAGAAGCACAACCAATTTGGGGACATTTCTCACATCTGTATGTTGCCATTTATCATCTTCAGTTCAGTTTAGTCGCTCAGTCGTGTCCGACTCTTTGCCACCCCATGAATCGCAGCACGCCAGGCCTGCTTGTCTATCACCGACTCCCGGAGTTCACTCAGATTCACGTCCATTGAGTCAGTGATGCCATCCAGCCATCTCATCCTCTGTTGTCCCCTTCTTCTCCTGCCCCCAATCCCTCCCAGCATCAGAGTCTTTTCCAATGAGTCAACTCTTCGCAAGAGGTGGCCAAAGTACTGGAATTTCAGCTTTAGCATCATTCCTTCCAAAGAAATCCCAGGGCTGATCTTCAGAATGGACTGATGGGATCTCCTTGCAGTCCAAGGGACTCTCAAGAGTCTTCTCCAACACCACAGTTCAAAAGCATCAATTCTTTGGCACTCAGCCTTCTTCACAGTCCAACTCTCACATCCATACATGACCACAGGAAAAACCATAGCCTTGACTAGATGGACCTTAGTCGGCAAAGCAATGTCTCTGCTTTTGAATATGCTATCTAGGTTGGTCATAACTTTTCTTCCAAGGAGTAAGCATCTTCTAATTTCATGTGTGCAGTCACCATCTGCAGTGATTTTGGAGCCCAAAAATATAAAGTCTGACACTGTTTCCCCTGTTTCCCCATCTATTTGCCATGAAGTGATGGGACCGGATTCCATGATCTTCGTCTTCTGAATGTTGATCTTTAAGCCAACTTTTTCACTCTCCTCTTTCACTTTCATCAAGAGGCTTTAGAAGGAGTCTTTCATGTATAGTGTTTAGAAAATTCAGCAAGATAGTCCTAGTGTTACTAAAGTTACACTGTTTCTTTGGGATCTTACTCTGGCTATGAATGCTGAGGGAAGCCCAGGAAACTCCTGAGAATATTGTTAAAATTTTGTGTTTGTGCAGGTATATGATATGTAAAGGCACATGTTTTCATGTAGTTCTCTGGTGGGAGAATCTGTGCCTGGTTTTTTTTTTTTTTCTTTGTGTGCTACTGTAATGTTTAACTGAAGCATATTTTCTTTACAGGATTTTGTGGTTTTCTGTCATACATTAACAAGGATCAACCATAGGTAAGAGTCTGCACCTATTTAATTCTCCAAGGCGTCATGACGTCTGTACCCCTCCCCCAAATATATTAAAAATGTTGTCAGTGTTTATTTCCTTTATGTGAAGAGCCCCCATATTAAAAAAAAGTTGAAGTGAAAATCAAAAGTGTAGTTAAAATTGCTAGAAAGCCTAATATGTTGGTTCAAATACACAGTATAGCAAATGCCTAATTAGGAATCTGTGTTTCTGATGTACAGTATGAATTATGAGATTCTATAATAATGTATTCATTATCAAAACATGACAAGTCATTGTTTAATCCTTTAGATTTTTAATGAAGTATTTACAGAACTTGGGAATGACATGTTAATGAATATAACTTGTCTGGGGGCTCCACAGTCTTATTCTTCAATGACACATTTCTGGCAAGTTTACCTATTCAAAGAGTGTGGTGAGAATACCTTCAGTTTATCCAGGAAGCATTATTTCTAGCGTAGCTTATACTATAGGATTTTTCAATCTCATATTTCCATGGAGAGGGGGAAATGGAATTCTCTAGTTCAGTGATCTGTGCCCTAAATCTATGTTATTTTGTTTTCCATGAGATATTTTCCTTGTTTAAAGAGATCAAAATTATATTTCCACTTTGATGTATTTTAGGATGGGAAGACGTCTGTGTTCCATATTTGTTGATAAGAGGTATCAGGTAGTGAAATCTTAAATTTCCTTTTTCTAAATAATTCTCCATTTAAAAATGTACTTGAAATGCAGAGACTGGAAAACATTTTTTAGCAATTTGTAATTATTAATTGATTACCAGTATATTATACAGACTCCCTAGTGACTTGGCTGGAGACAAGTGTAATATATCCCAGCATTAACATAAATTAATCATGAAAGAAAATAGGAGTTATGTGAAGAGCTGAAAATAAGATTAGAGTGACATTCCCTCTAGAAGATAACAAAACGAGAACACAGGCTTTAGGGAGAATAGAATGGGATCATCTCACAGACAAGGAGAGATGAGAAGCAGATCTCAAAGGATTGATAACATGAGTGGGTGGGGGGAGGTGAGGTCCAGGTTTGTGTGCAGGCTGCACAGGAGACAAGAGGAGAGTGAAAACTCATTGGTGGATCAAAAAGTGAAAGTCAAATCTAAAACAAAGCGATTTGGAAAGGATTAAAATGTAGTTAGTAAAGATAATTGTCATGGAGAAGACAGGGGGAAAGTATATAATAAAAATGAGAAAATCCAACAAATAGGTATTCAGCGCAGCCTGGCAAAGCTGGTGCTCCTGAAGCCAGGCTCCATCACGACATTTGGATGAAGTTCTCATCGTGTGGCGTGGGTCTCCCAGTTTTCCCTGAGGGACCAAAGCTGATGTCTCGGTTGTGATGACAAGAAATGGACTTGAAGGAGTATTTGTGTCTTAGCCTGTTGGGGTTACAGACTGTGTAGTTTAGAAACCATAGACCTTTATTCCACTTGGTTCTGGAGTCTGGGAAGTCTAAGATCCAGGTTCGAGCAGATTCCGTGGCTGCTTCATGAGTCATAGATGGCCATCACCTGCTGTGTCCCCTCATGGCAAACGCGAGAAAGTGCTCTTGGGTCTCTTTTTAAAGATAGTTTATATATGTATGACTTTATTTGTTTTGGCTGTGCTGACCCTTGTTGCTGCGTGGGCGCCCTCAGTTGCAGTGAGTGCAGCAGTCTGTAGCTGGTGCGTGGGCTTCTCATTGCGGTGGCCTCTTTTGTTGTGGCTCACAGGCTCTAGGTCAAGCCCCAGTAGTTGTGGGCACACCGGCTCCTTGGCTGGGGCTCCCAAGCTCTAGAGCTTGGGCTCAGAAGTTGTGGTGTGCAGGCTGGGGCTTAGCTGCTCTGCCGTATGTGGGATCTTCTTGAATCAGGGATCAAGCCTGTGTCTCCTGCACTGGCAGAAAGACTGTTCACCCCTGAGCCACAGACAGGCCTGTCGGGTCTCTTTCATCAGAACTCCAGTCCTGTGCAGAGGACTCTTCCTTTAGCATCTAATGACCTCCCAAAGGCGCTGCCTTCTAGTATCACACTGGGAATATGGTTTCAACATATGAATTGGTGGGGGCCACGAACATTCAGTTTATAGCAATTTGCACCTATAATCCTATTCGAGAGGTTGACTTTGAAAACCACATTGAACACAGGGACACGCTGTTTTGTGCTGGTCTCATCCTATCAGTAACCAGCGTTGTGGTTGGACCAGCCCTAGTGGTTCTTACTATGATTGTGAGATGCCCTCCTGATGGTTATAACACAAAAATATGATAAAAATAGATTTATTGCTTAAAAGACTGGGCAACTACAATGCACATTTTGGGGAGGGAGCAAGCCGCAGGGGCTGTGGTTCCACTTTTATTGGGGGAGGAGGGTGGGGGCCTAGGATTCCTAGGGCTCATTGTTTGTTGGTGAGTTTAAAGCATAGAGCAGAAATGTAGAGTGGTGAGAGGGAAAAAGCAAATAGTCCAAATCAGTTGTTGGAATCAGCCAAGATGTCTAAAACAAAGGAGCCTGCTATGGGGAGACGGCCTGGCCCTTTATCTAGTCTAGTGGCTGGCAATATGTTTCTGTAAGATAGCCAGTTTTCGAGTGGATGCCTCCTTGAAATGAAAGCCTGGGCAATCAAAGCTTAAGTCAGGCACTTGTATTACAAAAAGGAAAAAAAAGAAAACCCAACAACAAGCATCTGTGAGCCCTTGTACTACACACACACATACACACACACACAGGGGAGTATACAGATACTAAGATCTTCTCGGGTTGAATGGATCTGAAGCACGTAACAATGGCGGTACTGCTACATTGGAATTTGCAGGTTTCAAAGACCTCCAGGAGCCGACGTAGCAAGGCCTTTCCTGTAGCTCATGTGGATTATTAGTTTGTGGAATGTGCGTTATGGAGAGGAACTTAGCTTCAAGGTGGGCATAATTATTAAGGGGATGGGGTTGGTAATAAACATGATCCCATCACAGTATCTCTCCTGCTGACTCCTCTTCTCTTTGTATGGTGTATATGTGTGTGTGTGTGAAGTAAATAATGTCTTGGAAAGGGAAGTGGGTAGCTACATATGAAATAAGGTAATACTTAGACAGATGGACAGTCTGTGTCTGTGTGGGTATTGATATATAGTTTGGACTCTCATTTTTATAGAAGCTACAGTAATAGAGTACAGCCAGAGAGGTCTAAATCCAGACAGTTGCTGCCAGAAAGGAAAGTGGTGCTTTTCTCTCTGGGGCAGGCAGAGGGGAAGGCTACTGTCAAAAGCCCTAGCAGTATTGCACTTGCCTTCTCCCTGCCCCTCGAATACTTGTTTGCCTCCAGCGTGCTGCAATTCATGGGGTCGCAAAGAGTCAGACACGACTGAGCGACTGAACTGATAAAAGAATCCATCAGGGATCTGGTGCTTTCTTCTGAAACTCTGTCCTGAAGGTTCTCAGCAAAACCTTGGTTCACTTTTCCTTCTGCACTGCGAGCATATGTTTCTTCTCTAGCCCTCGACACTTCTGAGACCCCAACAAGAATGTTCTTATGCATAACCTATGACAACCCTCTTCAGCATTAATTGACCCAGCTTCTTATATCCAGAAGTTCCTGGAGTCATTTATACCCACTAATTTTTATAGGGCTACATCATTAACTTTGGGGTTCTTTCATTTTCTTTCCAGCTTTATTGCAAAATAATTGACATACAACATTGTATAAGTTTAAGGTAGACTATGAGGTGATTTGATTTGGGTTATTTCTTTGATTTGTTTACATATTGCTTCCAGCTGCAAGTCTTTCTTCGACCAGAGACTCAGCATTTTCTGGGAGATGAAGACTTGTTGAATTGCCTGATATGACATGAATACATCAGTCATCCTACTCTCTATGGACATATTTGACTGATGATACCCACAGATGGATGGTAAAGCTGTGTTGTTTTTACTGCTAGTATTTCAAGAAAGAAAATGTGTGCCAATAAAGTCTATAATTTTAAGAGCTTTATAACAAAATGCATTTCTGTTCATCATAACAAAGGTAAATAAGTTCAGATTTCCTGGTCCACAGGAATAACTGCCTTCTGATAGAGCAGTAGAAAAGCTCTTCTTCCCACCCTGGTTCTTCTTCCTACCCTGATCACAGAGCCTGCTGTCACTGGGTAATGTGCACAGTGTTTAAATGGAGATCTACACCACAAAATGCAGAAACTGTTCATGCAGTCTGTAATGTCTAAGTCCATGCGATGAGAATTTCCTTCCTTCCATTTTCCTTGGTAAACAGAACCTGAGTAGAATACAAAGTAGTCTTAATAAATAAGATTAATGAAAGTTGGTAATCAATGTATCTTACTCTGGATAATAAAATTTCCCAGTAGGAAATTTTCTCCCCAGCAGCCTTCTCAAAGTAATATTTATTAATCTTCCTCATACACGTGGTTGTGTGCTATGGGAAAAGATTTTTCTATTGAATACTTGAATAGATTACATATTTTCTACCCAGCATGTGGTATATTTTAAGAGAATATTGCTTTTGCTGTTTTAGTGTATCATGTGTCTATAAACAATATAATCTTTCAACTTGAGCCAAAATATTTGCATTTGAGAAACAGCCCATTTGCTTTATTTATTGTCTCCTATTTCTTCCTATCTGTGTCTGGTTACTCACAAGCTTAAGGAAAAAATAGTAATGATGCTAGATTTTGGATGTGGCTTACTCGAGCCACTTGAATTTGTGTTCATTTTGCAGTGCTTTAAGCATGTTGTCTTTGTGTGTCGCACTGTAGAAAAAGAACTGAAAATATTTAATTTTGGATAGCATCAGTTTCCTTCTAATTGAGACAAAAAAATGTATGATCACTTCATCCCTTTTTTCTTTCATTGAATGAGAGAAAACATATTGATTGTACTCAAGGTCTGAATAACTGTTCATTAGAAAAGGTAATATTACACTTCCCTTTATACATTTTTCATCACTCTGTAGTATTAATATACTGTTAATACAGTTGCACCCATGCTTTAAACTTAGAGACACTTTACCCAAAATGTTTTCTAGGAGTTGACGTAAAATGCACTGAAAATATCATATTTAAAAATGTAACTAACATACTGTTTTCAAGTAAGCTTACTTTTGCAGACTTTTCAGAACTCTGTGTGTGTGTGCCTGTACACATACGTACATATGCAACTACACTGACATTACAAAGTTGAGAGATCTTACCAAATTATACTGTCTATGTAGCAAGTGGATGGTAAATATAAATTTAGAAAATTAGCTCCAAAGTCATTGTGGACTGGCAGACAGTATGTATTGAAGAGAACTGAGATTTATACTAAACCAAGTTTTATAAGGTTGGCATAGAATTTGGAGAAATGGTTCCCCTACATCCAACTGCTCAAGCAGTTGCGTCCACATTTCCTGTGTGTTCTACTCAACACCACGCAGCTCCCTGCAGTGGGAGACTCCCAGATTCCCTCAGCCGTGCTTCTTGAGAAATTCCACTGAACTAGGTATGTATATGGAACACCGGACAGCAAGACCTCCCACCAGGAGGCTTTTGTGAAAGCAGAGAGAATTCAGAAAAAGAATCGAATCAGAAATGAAAGGAATAGGCTGCCCATAAATGTCAGTTCTAGGGATAGAGTCACTTTTTTGTAATTCTTCTGAATATATACCCAGAGGACATGCAATCTGTATCTTGAAGGGATACCTGCACTCCCATAGTTGTCCTTATGTGCTTCATTGCATCAGTCATGGCCGACCCTGTGTGACCCTATGGACTGTAGCCCACCAGTCACCTGTGTCCATGGGAATCTCCAGGCAAGAATACTGCAGTGGGTTGCCATGCCCTTCTCTAGGGTTCTTCCCAATCCAGGGATCAAACTCTCATCTTTTACATCTCCTGCATTGGCAAGAAGGTTGTTTAGCACTAATGCCCCCTGCGAAAACCATTCCTATTTATATTGAGGCATTATTCCTAGTAGTCAATACGTGAAAACCTGTTTCTGTCACTGAATAGAGAAATTGTGACAATATAATATATATCACTATATATGTGTGTATAAGTATTATATATGCACATACATGTATATAAGATGTATTATTATAATATGTTGGAATATTATTTAGCTTTACAAAAGGAATTCCTGCATTTGTGACAACATGGATGAACCTGGAGGTCACTATACTGAGTAAAAATAAGCTAGATACATAATTAAAGATACTGCATATTCTCAGATATGGAATCCAAGTAAGTTGACTACATAGAAGCAGAGAGTAGAATCGTGGTTGCCAAAGGTGGGGAGGTGGCGGAAATGGGGAGATAATGACTAAAGGGTACAAAATTCCAGTTATGTAGGATGAATAAATTTAGAGCAATAATATACAGCATGTTGGCTATAGTTAATAATACTGTGCTGAATATTGGATATTTGCTTGATTGTAGATTTCAGGTACTTACCACCCACCCATAAACAAAAGTTATATAAGAAGATGGCTATGTTAATTGGCTCTCTGCAGTAACATTTTCAAAACCTCATATGGTACTCCTTAAATGTATGCAGTTATATTGAAGAACAGTTGATTTACAATGTGTTTTAGTTTTAGCTATACAGCAAAGTGATTCAGTTATGCATATATGTATATCTGTTCTTTTTCAGATTCTTTTTCCAGACAGAAAATTACAGAATTATTACACAATATTCAGTAGAGTTCCCTGTACTGTGTCCTTGTTGATGATCTGTTTTATACATAGGATTGGGTATGTGTCAATCTGAAACTGTTTATCCCTTCCCTTTGCCTTTCCCATTTGCTAACTATAAATTTGTTTTCTGTGTCTGTTAGTCTGTTTCTGTTTTGTACATAAGTTCATTTATATCATTTTTTTTAGATTACACATATAAGTGATATATGTGTAGTATATAGTGATTTGTCTTTCTTCACAATCACAAAAGCAATTTGTCTTTCTCTGTTTTATTTCACTTAGTATGATAATCTCTAGGTCTATCCATGTTGCTGCAAATGGCATTATTTTATTCTTTTTGATAGCTGAGTAATATTCATTGTATATTTATACCACATCCTCTTTATCTGTTGATGGGTATTTAGATTGCTTCCATGTCCTTTTTACTTTTAAAAAGGGCAGTCTTTCATTCTTGTCAAATTAAAACAAAAAAAAACAAAAGAAAGTTCACCACAGGATCTGCTAAACTAAGTTGTACACAGTGGCAAACTAGACCCATTGCAGCTCTAGCCACAAGGCTAGGACCCACCTCCTGTATCTGTCCTGCAGATGTACCTGTGGATCTTATAAGAAATTCTCAGATATCACTACATCCTTGTAACCAATGGCATTTCCAATAGAACAAAATGAAGATTTGGAAACAAGAGTTTTTCCCTCTGTTTCTATCCTGTTGTCATTTTTGGATAGGAATACAGGATTAAAAACAACAACAACAACAACAACAACAAAACTACTTCAGGTATCGCCAGTTACCCTACTGGGAACCTGCTCAAGTAAAGGCTAATAGTAAAATGGGCAGCCTGCAAGTCATTTGGAACTCTGTAAAGTAATATGGATAAAGTTTGCCCAACACAGGAATTTAGAAGAGCAGATGCCTGCCCCACAGTGCCCTAGTTAGGTCAGTGCATTTCTGGAAGTCAGATAAATATTAAATGCTGCTGCTGCTATGTTAAATAAAAGAATAGTTGATATGGGACAAATCCATGGAGTATCTTTTGCTACTTTTTTGAGAAAAGAAAAATGCAAATCCAGTCTTTTATAATTGATGTTTATTTAGTTGAAGATGTGTAGCATGCGGCCCTTTGAGATCATCCATAGTTTAAACTGGAATTTGCAAACTTGAGACAAAGAGTGCCCGTTTGTTTTAGGGAGATGTTTGGGCGGCGGTGGTGGTGGGGACATGGAAAATAAGCTGACATTTAAAAATCAGAGGTTTTAATTTAAATGCTTGCACGTTTCACTTCTGGGAATACGTGGAAGGTCAACCATGCTGAGCTTACCTTCTTATGTGGTGATATTTTTCTAAGACTCAGTCAATCTCACTGTCATCATTAAAGGAGTGTGTGTGTTCCTGAGTGTACAGGCCCCATGACTTTCTGTCATCTAAAAGTGAGGTCCTGTGCAGTGTTATGCTGGTCATCATTTTCTTGGCTCTGCAGACAGTGAAAACACCTAGACTTGTAGCATTTGATTTCCACCAGGGCCAGTTGCAGGTCACCTGGTGATGTCGTTGAACACAGAATAGGGAAGATGCTCAGACAGCATGGTGTGAGCTTGTCCTAGCCTACCACGGTCAGTTTCATTTATCATCACACTTGTATTATTTTTCTTATGGTAAAGAAATATTTCTCGAATTTTTTCTCTATCAAAATTGGAAACTTAAGACAAAAGACAAAATGCTTAAAAAAAAAAAAGGATGTCTTGTTGTGGTTCAATATGCAAATAACTGGCATGGTTTACTAGTTCGTGGTACCTGTCTGGTCCTTCTAGGTATTTGTTTGCTCCCTGTGGTCTGAAGGGCTCTGAGGATCAAGAGGATTCTAAGGGAGCTTTAAGGAAGCTGTGTTACGGTGGAAAGCATAGCAGAGGAGCTCTTGGGAGTTTCAAGTTTCAAACTTCTGCTAACTTACTGTTCAGTCTTCAACAGATCATTAACCCCACTGTTAATATTTTGAATCACAGACCTTTAGATCTGGAAGGAGCAAGAGCAGCTCTGTCTAACCCACTGTTCTAGACCCAGCTGTGTCTCCCCGTCCTTGGTAACTTGCCTGATGGATGGCCCCCCATGGTTGCCACCATTGCATCTGCTAACAACTCCTCTTCTGGAGCAAGGTCCAAGCCCAGGGGTTGACTCCCAAGGCCAACCTCCAGGGCTAGACTGACGAGACTCCTCGGGAGTCCTCGCACAGCTTCCTGTCTCAGGGGAAGTGTGGTCCCAAGAGGCATAGGTTCTGGCTTCTGCCCCTTTAGTGGGGTAGAGGGGAGGATAAAGAAAACAGAAAGTATTAGAGGATTACATAGCAGGGGGCTGACTCTGACCAGTGAGGAAGATATGCCAGGAAGCAGCATGTAGATAAAATTCTCTCCTGCTTGTCCTAAGCTGCTGTGCTTCCGTGGCTTCTCTGAGGACCTCCTCTCTCTCTACCTGAACCACTGACTATTTTCTTGTAAGCTTCATAATTACCCCACCCTGTATTTTCTTTGCCTCCTTACCTGCTTTTTCCCCTTCCTCCTCAGCATAGCTGCCTTGGAGTTGCCCCTTCCATTCAAGCCTCAGCCCATAATATTTGCCTCGGACTTTGGTTTTTAAAGGATCAGTGTTAAGACATTAGCCACTTGTCAAAGCAGGGATTCAAATAGACGTTCTTGTGACTACATCCACTTCTGCTTTATTGACTATGCCAAAGCCTTTAACTGTGTGGATCACAACAAACTGTGGAAAATTCTTCAAGAAATGGGAATACCAGACCACCTGACCTGTCTCCTGAGAAATGTGTATGCAGGTCAGGAAGCAACAGTTAGAACTGGGCATAGAACAACAGACTGGTTCCAAATTGAGAAAGGAGTATGTCAAGGCTGTATATTGTCACTCTGCTTATTTAACTTATATGCAGAATACATCATACAAAATACTGGGTTGGATAAAGCACAAGCTGGAACTAAGGTTGGCTGGAGGAAATACCAATAACCTCAGATATGCAGATGACACCACCCTTAAAGCAGAAAGCGAAGAAGAACTAAAGAGCCTCTTGATGAAAGTGAAAGAGGAGAGGGAAAAAGTTGGCTTAAAGCTCAACATTCAGAAAACTAAGATCATGGCATCTGTTCCCATCACTTCATGGCAAATAGATGGGGAAACAATGGAAACAGTGAGAGACTTAATTTTGAGGGGCTTGAAAATCACTGCAGATGATGACTGCAGCCATGAAATTAAAAGACACATGCTCCTTGGAAGAAAAGCTATGGCCAATTTAGGCAGCTTATTAAAAAGCAGAGACAGTACTTTGC
This sequence comes from Madoqua kirkii, assembly GCA_006408675.1. Lineage (NCBI taxonomy): Eukaryota > Metazoa > Chordata > Mammalia > Artiodactyla > Bovidae > Madoqua > Madoqua kirkii. The sequence goes on along the minus strand of SJYC01064144.1, from coordinate 32,121 downwards.
AAACAAAGGTCCATCTAGTCAAAGCTAGTCAAAGTTTTTCCAGTAGTCATGTACAAATGTGAGAGTTGGAGTATAAAGAAAGTTGAGTGCTGAAGAATCGATGCTTTTGAACTATGGTGTTGGAGAAGACTCTTGAGAGTCTCTTGGAGAGCAGAGAGATCAACCAGTCCATCCTAAAGGAAATCAGTCCTGAATATTCATTGGAAGGACTGATGTTGAAACTGGAACTCCAATACTTTGGCCACCTGATGCGAAGAGCTGACTCATTGAAAAAGACCCTGATGATGGGAAAGATTGAAGGTGGGAGGATAAGGGGATGACGGAGGATGAGATGGTTGGATGCCATCACCAACTCAATGGACATGAGTTTGAGTAATTTGGGGGAGTTGATAATGGACAGGGAAACCTGGCGTGCTGCAGTTCATGGGATTGCAGAGTTGACAACGACTGAACTGATGTGACTACTATCTGAGTAAATATTTACTGTATTCTAAAGCAATTTTCATGCCAAGTTTTCAGGGGTTATACAGAATATAATTCCTATTTCACATGCTTTGCAAAAAAACAAAAACTATTATAAAATGGTTAATAGTTGGGACTGTTGGAGTCAGGGAAATCTGAGGTCAGATCCTGTTTCCAATACTTGCTATCACTTGGTGTGTGATTGTGGTGAAATGTATAAGAAGTCTCTCCCAGCTTTGGCATGCTTAAAATATAGACCTGTGACAATTTAACTCTGTGTCCTGGGCCTTAATGGAAACTGCCATGGCCTCAAGGAACTTAGCCTTTGAATGACAAGGTGGGAGGGGACTGAAGATGGTTGATGAATGTGTGGTCCAGCCTGCTACTTTGTGCTAGATATCAGTCACATGGATTCAAGTGGGGAGGTTATCTGACAACAGCATCTATACTATTGAAAGAGACTGGAAGGAAAAAGAAAATGCAGTCAAAACTAGAAATTGCAGTTGTGCTTGTCAGCTTGTCAGCTGAATAAAAAAATAAATAAGACGTTAGTAAACAGCACCCAGGAATGTAAGATAAGATTAGATGTGACAGCTTTGCCAGGACATCTTCTTGGGGCTATGGAAAAATAAGAAGCAGCAAAGCACATTTTGGTTTCTCCCTGTGTCTCTTATCAGCATAGCTTAGGGAAAGTCTCTGTGTTAGAAATATCACTTCCCATACTGTTTCTGTTTTCTCTCAGGCAGTTTACTAATCACTGTTTTTCAGTTTGATATATTGAATATATCATTTGCAAATATCCAAAATCCTAAGAGGAAGGAAAATGAGAGAAAAAAAATATTTCAACATAAGTTCTTTTTTCCTGGCTAGCTGACATCAGTTAAAGGAATCTTTTGTTTGTGAAAAGTTACCCATTACTATATTTTTAAAGATTATTAAGTGTCATGAAATTAGAGTTTTGTGACAAAACATTGTGTTTGAAGTTAAAAATGTCTTTCAGAATATGTATTTGATCCACACTATGTACATTTTTTTGAACTCTCCATTTCATAGTATTTTCATTTTACAATGAAGAAAATTGAGGCTATATTGATATTTATTAGTTCACAGTAATAGAATGTAGATATTATTGAGTTCTTAGATAAACCTCAAAATGCATTTGGCAGGGAGGAGTTAACTACAGGGTATTGGGTGACCCAAAGTACATTTGAGCAGTTAGAACTTGGATTCAAGGCTTAATTTTCTGGGACACTGAGTCAAGTCAAGCTGCTTAGCTGGCCTGTTGAGGAAGCTGATGCACCCAGCCATTAATGCTAGAAACTTGAACTTGTTGTATTGATGCCTCTTGAACATCAGGAACTTGACCTTGCCTCCACTGAGGCCTCAGGAAACTGGATGCCTACCAATGCCTACCATCCCCAGTGCCAGCGATATGGAAGCTGCCTGGAGAACCTGTTTCCACTCGTTGCTCGCCTGTGAATTGGTGGCTCAGTGGGTGCACCTGATGAGTGAAGCACAGGTCCTATGTCTGGGATGTGGCTGCGGTTTAACATCAACAACGGGGACATGGGAATACCTCCAAACATGGAGAAGTCATTCAAAGGAATGACTGCCGAATTTAATGCGGTTGGGAGACTCTAGCGCTCACGTGCACGTCTGGTCCTAAGCTGGTGCTCTTCACCATTATGCTGCACAGCCTCAGTACTGCCTCTGCTTTACGCCAGTGCTTTGCGAAGGGAAATTCCTGGGCCAGTAGCATCGGCACCCTGTAAAACCTGTAGGAATGTGGATACCTCCCCAGATCTAGGAAAGAGAGACACATGCTGGAACCCAGCCAAGAATTTTTTTTTCAACTTTTTTTTTTGATGTGGACCGTTTTTAAAGTCTTTGCTGAATTTGTTACAATATTGCTTCTGCTGTTTATGTTCTGTTTTTGTGGCACGTGGGATCTTAGCCCCCTGACCAGGGATCAAACTCACCCCCAGCTTTGGAAGGCAAAATCTTAACCACTGGGCAGCCAGGAGAGTCCCCGTCATGTTTGTTCAGCCAGTCCTCTGGGTGATTCTGAACTGACCGAAGTTTGAGAAGCAGTATATAACCAAAGCTTCTTTTGAGGGACTTGGTACTTTTTGAAAGCTGGGGGAAAAGCAATGGAAAACCGAGTGAATTAGAAACCATTAACATGTTTTTACCTAGTTCCTTTACGATTCTTATCCATGTATGTGTGATGTCTTCATTTATTAGGACTTCATAAACTCTTAGTAATTTACTAGAGTTGAAATATATCAGATAGAAGATTTGTTCAGTTGAGCTTTTAAATGAAGATAATGGGGTGCCAGAGATTTTTAACTCCATGTTACAGACCAGAAGTTCCCTTTATAACTATGCACCTTAGAAGCTGAATCTTTTAATTTTGCATAAGCCCTGGAGGAGTTCTCTTGGCTTGGTTACTCCAAGGAGTCATTGCAAAACAAATTGCACTTGCCTGCAAGGGTGGGAATGGGCATAAAGTCCAGAGTTAAGCATGCTCTTCCTTCGGGTCTGTCTGTGTGCTTTCGTCTTTCTGAATTTAGAATTGCTGGCTTTTTATAAATTCTTAGCCACATCTGCAATGAATGGGATAGGGGATGATAGAACCGATTGCAAGGTCCTCCATCACTAGTTCACTCGTTCATCCAGCAGTTATTTTTCAAGAAAATAGCTTGTTTTATTGCGCTTTTGCTTCATTGTGCTTCACAGATACGCAGATACTGTGTTTTTGAAAAACAGAACGTTTGTGGCAGTCTTGAATCAAGCAAGTCTACTGGTCCCGTTTTTGCAACAGCATTTGCTCACTGTGTGTCTCTGTCATATTTTGGTAATTCTCAAAGTGTTTCTAAGTTTTAAATTATTTTTATATTTGTTTTATATTTGTTTATATCTGTGCTCAGTGATCTTCAATGTCGTTACTGTAATTGTCTCGGGGTACCACGAACCACATTTATGTGAGACAGTGTACTTAATTGATCGGTGTTGTGTTCTGACTGCTTTACTGATGGGCCGTTCCCCATCTCTCTACCTCTCCTCAGACCACCTTACTCCTTAAGACACAGCATATTGAAATTAGACCAGTTAATAACCCTACACTGGCTCTAAGTGTTCAAGTGAAAGAAGAGTCAATCACTATGACAAACCTGATTGTTGTCTTATTTTAAGACAATAATTTAAGAAATTGCCATAGCTGCACCAACCTTTAGCAAGCACTACCTTGCTCAGTCAGCAGCCATCAACATTGAAGCAAGATCCTCCAGCCCCAAGAATACTACAGCTTGCCGAAGGCTCAGATGGTGGTTAGTTTTTAACATTAAGTATATTTAAATTCAGTTATGCGCATTGTTTATTTAGACATAATGCTTTTGCTTAAGTATAGCCTATGTGTGTTAGTTGCTCAGTCGTGTCTGACTCTTTGTGACCCCATGGACTGTAGGCTACGAGGCTCCTCTGTCCATGGAATTTTCCAGGCAAGAATACTGGTGTGGGTTGCCATTTACTTCTCCAGGGATCTTTCCAACTTAGGGATCAAACCCAGGTCTCCTGCATTGCAGGCGGATGCTTTATCGTCTGAGCTACTAGGGAAGACCCACAGTATAGTATAAACATTGACTTTTCTCTGCACTGGGAAACCAAAAAATTTGTGTGGCTCACTTTCTTGTGATGTTCATTTTATTGCTGTTGGATTCTTTGCCACTGAGCCACCTCGGAATCCCACATAACATACTAACAATGTTTACAGAGTTAAGTGTCAAGTGAAATACTTTAACACAAAAATTAATGGCTTGAAACTTGCTTTGGGGAGAAGACAAGGTAGGTATGATTTAAGAGCACTGTTAGCTATTGAGAGTCTGCTTTGGACTGAGCATTTTACTAGTCATTTAGACATTTAAACTGCAGTCGATGTGAGGTAGGTGTGCTGTGTGGTAAGTGCTGGTGGGACAAAGCCCATGAGAGAGCCACTGTCCTGTCCTCCAGGAGTCTGCACTCCAGTGGGAGACATGCATGGGTAATTTCAATACAACATGACCTAAATCCAAGAGCATAGGAATCTCTACCTACAAATATATGAACTGAAACCCATCACATGCTACACACACCCAACAGTCAGGCCAGGCCCAGTCAGGGACACCCTGCTCCATCACAGTGCATGCATGTGGGGCTGACTAACTTGTCTGGGGTCAGTGATCTCAGTGTGTGTGTGTTTTTCTATTTGGACGCTGGAGAATGAGAAACTGGGGGAAAGATATGGGTATGTTATTGGACATCTGTAGTAGGGCTGACAGCGCAAGATCCGAGTCAGCCAGATGGGTCTCCCTGTAGCCTTGGAACAAAGGTGATGTTGGGACGCACCCCCAGTACAGGGGGAGTCAGTCACAGTTATAGTGGGCTAGCCAACTAATAGGTCTGTTTGGGTTTAAAATTAATGAGCAGGCACTCCTGAGACACAGAGATAAAATGACTTGACAAAAGTATATAATTGGTAAGTGGCAGGGCCAGGATTAGTCTAGGGTGCCTGCTCTTAGCCATGATATTAGAATGTCCACTTAGTCACCACCACTAGATAGAGCAAAGTGAGGTTTAGGGACATAAAGGAAGACCCCTTACTTGGGGTGGTACACCTCTCAAGTGTCAGAGACAACTGGGCCTAATTACCTATTGATTTTGCTCCCAAGTCGTATCATACTTAAGCTAATTGTTGTCAGGAAAAAACATTTGTACTTCAACTGTATCAGCTGTTGGGGCTCATTTGGGCACAACTTGTCCAAATTCCATGGATACGATTAAATAATATTTCTTAGAGGCACAGCTGGGAAGATAATTTGAGTATCTCTTTTGGGGCTCATTCATTCTGGCAGGCCCTTCAAGAGACAGTGTTGTGTGCTAGAGAGTGAGAACAAAAGATATTTACATTTCCCTGGCCCTTTGCAACATTTTTTGGCATGTTCCCCGATACAGACCTGTGCAGTCTCAGCTTAGTACTGGTCTTATCACTTGAGCAGTTCAGACTTTTATTCCTTCAAAACAATGTTAGCTTTTTCTCCCAAGGCATCTCTGCAGCCTGTTGAGAGCTGGAATAACCTTTGGTCTGGGTGGCGTTAGATGCCACAGTTCTCACTGTGCAATGTCTGCTTGTCACTTTCCTCTCGTGTTTCTGAAGGCTTTCGTTCTCCTTTCAATGGACAGTATTATGTTTGCCCTTTGGGCACTCACTTGAAATGCAATTGTGAATTGACTGCGGGGTAAGTTAGTTTACAATGTACAGGATACTCACAGTATCTTAGGCACGACTAGCTACATAATCTGGGGATGTGTTCATGCATGCTCGGTCACTAAGTCGTATCCAACTCTTTGTGACCCCACAGACTGGAGCCCACCAGACTCCTCTGTCTATGGGATTTCCTAAGCAAGAACACTGGAGTCAGTTGCTATTTCCTTCTCCAGGAGATCTTCCCGACCCAGGGATCAAACCCGTGTTTCCTGGATCTCTTGCATTGGCAGAGAGTTTCTTTATCACTGAGCCACCTAGGAAACCCTTGAGGATGCCCAGGGAAACCTAGTAACAGTAGGCATTTTGCATTTTTGAGAAGCTCAGGGTAATGACCACAGAGCCTTACCTGCCCCCCAGCCCGAGTCCTGGGCCCTGTGAGACTGCAAGGACCAGTTACCTGTGAGGCTGACTCTTTATTTTAGGGAAATTGTCTGAGGGGGTAATTCCCAAATATCTGTGTTCTGATACTATTCTGTGGCAAAGCTTTCACTGTTAGTGGCAAATAGTGACAAAAAAGACAAAAGTATGAGGTGACCTTTAAAAAAAATGTATGAGGTGATCTTACACATTTTATAAAATTTACTAAAGAATTAATGCTTTAACTTATATCATTTTGCCATTTAAAATAGCCTTTCTTTTTGAGGTTATTGCAATGACAGACATAAAGTTATCTTTATCTGACAAAAATAACACACAGCAACCCCCTGTCCTGGTGTTTTTTTCCTCCCCTGCCACCTGATTCTACCCATTAGAAATTCCTAATATCTTGGAACCACGGGTCTAAAGTACCTAATGAGAATACATCATTGCCTTCTCCAAATTTTTCATCAGGAGGTACCTCCAGAAAGCAACATATTATTTAAGCCTCGTGAAATTATCTGCTATTATGTTCTAAATGATCATCAAGGATTGTTATATAAGAAATGGCTCTAAGAGGATAGTTAGGCCATTCTGTATTAAGAAGATGGGGCTCCAGGTGGCACTAGTGGTAATGAGCCCACTGGCACTGCAGGAGATTTAAGAGATAGGCTTGATATGTGGGTCGGGAAGATCCCCTGGAGCCGCAGGAAATGCAGGAGGAGGAATCCTCTGGAGGAGGAAATGGCAATCCATTCCAGTGTTCTTGCCTGGACGATCCTATCGACAGAGGAGCCTGGAGGGCTATAGTCCATAGGGTCACAGAGAGTGGGGTAGACTGAAGCAACTGAGCATGCTTGCATATTAAGAAGATCGTTTGGCTATTCCATATTCAAATGATAGTTTCTGTCCTGTCGCTAATATCTCCTTCGCCTGTAAGGATCCACAGAATACATTCTTCCCAGGATTTAATGCCAGCAAAATCTGCCTCCCAAATGAGCTTGCTTGCATAAAGAGAACTGTAAAATCCATCCCCGAATTTACTTGAGTGCTGAATTCGCTCTTCAGTTGCAGGATGGTTTTATACCATTTTTCGAGGATCTCTCTTCCTTTTCTTTAAATGGTTTCTGATCTCTCTGGAGAAATTTGTATGTTAACTGTTCTTACTTGGTTTTAAATATTCTTACGGTAACACTTTTCAGATCTATTCTTTTTTAAACCACTAGGTTGACTATGCATTGTAAACAGTCAAAAATACGGGATACTGAGTGACAAGAGCTGTGAGCATAGAGCAACATTTTGATGAGCTTGGAGAGCTTGATCATCCAGAAGGAGCAACGCTCCAGTCAAAGGGATACACTTCCTTCTCCTGATACTTCCTGTATCTGCCTTATTTACATTTTTCTCATATGATCGTGCCAACTGGTAGGAAGACAAGGAAGATGAAGACAACTTAGCTTCTTAGTGTACGTTGTCAATTCCAGGTTCTGCGACGTTGGCAGGCTGTCATTCTTTTTCCTCAGATGTGTAGTCAGTGTGAAGTATAAAGTATTATTTCTTTCTCCTCTAGAATATAAACTGCTTCTCTAAATTGCAGTTTCAAACATGAAGCGTAATCCCGGGTTCAGTCTGCAAATGCATAGGCAAAAGGTGGTGTGTCTTGAAAATATTGTAGAAGGGAGCCTCTAGCTAGCTGGGTTCTATGTCAGTAAACCTACATCTTAAACGGGGCTTTACAGATGTTTTCTTTCATCTTAATACGTGACTTAGAGTTCTGTAGAGCCACATCAGTCAGCAGTGCTCTATATTCTTACACTGACGCATGTCTTAACTTTTATTTTCACGGAGGATTGATGTGTGCTCTTCATGAGGAAATAGTACAGAATGGTGATTGCATATTCCAAAGAGGGGGAGCTGACTTCCTTCATTAACCTGGAGTTACTGCATGTCAAGAACGCATTCCCTGTCCACCCACTATTTTATTTCATTTTCATGATAATTTCATGAATATACATTATTTCTATTTTTTATATATTATGAAAATGAGACTCAGAGAAGAAACTTGCCCAATATGACACAACTAATAATTTGAGGTACTAATCTGTGACTCTATCTGTCCAGTTCATCTGATTTCAAAGACTGCACTTTCCCCCTTAATGCTGCTGAGCTGGATGGTTGAGGTCTTCAGGCAGCTTGTAAGGGGGTCACTTGGGAGCAGATGATATTGGCTGTGTTCCTGATTCATCGTCACTCAGCCGTGCTTTACTGCATGAAGACTTACCTACCCTACCAGAGCCAGCCCCATCGTCTTGCTAGAACTTTCAGAGCTCCTTTGACACTGCAGTTGTTATCTTTGATAAGAACAAGATTAGGAAGCCTCAGATTTGAGGGAAGGCCTCTTTTTCCCACTCAGGGCCACTCAGTGTAACATCTCATCTATACATTAATTTGACACAAAGCATTTTTTTTTTTTACCATGTGTCATGTTAGAATGTCTTAGAAATGTAGTAATGAACAAGCACTTGGGCTTATTAGACAGAGTGCATTGTTTGAGATGCATAGTAAGCTAATACTCATCACACAAATAATTCATTAATTAGAATTCTGAACAATATTGCAACAGAGAAGTATAGGGTGTTAGGAGTGCTAGAAAGGAGAACTAATAAGTCTGAGATTGAGTAGTGATCAGCTAAATGAAACAGGTGGGATGGGCTGAGCATTCCAGGCCTAGTGTGCAGATAGTTTATAGAATTGTCACATGAAAGTAAGCAACGTATGTATTAAGTTGCTGGAGGACAGAATATGAGGATGTGATTACCTGGGGCTGTCAGATACTTTTAGTTGATACTTATACTAATTCTGAATTCCATCCTCACCCCAGACAATTTTGTGACACACAGTACAAGCTAGCTTAGTACCTACATATTCATTAGGGGTCATGTGTTTTTCATGAATTTTCAAATTATCTATTGCTATGTAATAAACCATTCTCAAACTTACTAACACATTCGGTTCAGTTCAGTCACTCAGTCATGTCCGACTCTTCGCGACCCCATGAAGTGCAGCATGCCAGGCCTCCCTGTCCATCACCAACTCCCGGAGTTCACTCAGACTCACTTTCATTGCATCAGTGATGCCATCCAGCCATCTCATCCTCAGTCATCCCCTTCTCCTCCTGCCCCCAATCCCTCCTATCATTGGAATCTTTTCCAGTGAGTCAACTCTTCTCATGACGTGGCCAAAGTATTGGAGTTTCAGTTTCAGCATCATTCCCTCCGAAGAAATCCCAGAGCTGATCTCCTTTAGAATGGACTGGTTGGATCTCCTTGCAGTCCAAGGGACTCTCAAGAATCTTCTCCAACACCACAGTTCAAAAGCATCAATTCTTCGGCACTCAGCTTTCTTCACAGTCCAACCCTCACAACCATACATGACCACAGGAAAAACCATAGCTTTCACTAGATGGACCTTTGTTGGCAAAGTAATGTCTCTGCTTTTGAATATGCTATCTAGGTTGGTCATAACTTTTCTTCCAAGGAGTAAGCATCTTTTAGTTTCATGGCTGCAGTCACCATCTGCAGTGATTTTGGAGCCCCCAAAATAAAGTCTGACACTGTTTCCACTGTTTCCACATCTATTTGCCATGAAGTGATGGGGCCAGATGCCATGATCTTCATTTTCTGAATGTTGAGCTTTAAGCCAACCATTTTACTCTCTACTTTCATTACTGATAGTTTATTAATGACCTCCCGTAGTTCTGTGATTTGTCTGCCTCCAGCTAGGTGGTTCCAGAAAGCCCAAATTAAAGCTGTAGGATTCTTTCTCTAGCTTTCTTGGTCTCATGACTTCAGTTTTGCCATATTCTATCAGCCAATAAATATCACTAAGGAAACCCCAGAGTCAAGGGAAGGAAGATTTGATCTGACCCTTCAGAGGTGATCTTAGGACTTGAGGAGTGAGTGAGTCCCATTGGAAATGAGCATGTGGGAAGGGAGATATTGTTGCCACCATCTTTGAAAAACGCAGTCTGCCACACAGTCTCCTTTATTCAAGGGAGTTGGATGCCAGTCAGGACTGAGATACACTCAGGGGAGCCGGCTTGTCTGTTCCTTATGGTCTCGAATTTCTGATTCGATTCGTATTTTAGGAACTGCCAAGATAGATATATCTTCCTTTTAATCAGATCTTACTTGGATTCATTTAATCTTTATGATACGGCTGTGCAAAATAGATTCTTGCCAAGTTTTTTGGTCAACTTATGTTACATATTTCTCTAACTTAAAAAATCTGGTAAAAATATAGAGTGTAAAAGCTTCCTTATCTGCTCCATCAGGTAGTGACAAAGTTGTCAGTGATTCGTTGATTCAGAACCAACAATGACAGTAAACACTTGACTTGAAAGTCTTCCCATTATTCTAAGGACTGTATATAAAACCTCATGACAGGATAAGGGCCAACTGTATGCGAAGTAGCATGCTCTGTTCTGGGTGTATAAATATAGAGAGAAAAAGGTACAGTGCCGCCCTCATGAGTCTGTAGCACAAAGGAAGCTTAGATTAGTCACATGTTCACACAAACGTGAACTGACATCTCCTACACAAAAGCACCGCCTGAGAGAATAGCAACTTCGCTTAATGAAGATGTACCTATGTCATGCCAGGCCTGGAGTACTTTGCAACAGTAGATGATAATTCCTAATATGAATGATGTGTAGGGATTATCATCCACTGATGCAAACTATTCCATGAATGAGGTATAAAGGGCATTATTTAGGTGAGTATTCTTGGTTTGGAGAGTTACTTGAGTAATTGTAAGCTTCAGTCTAAGCAGACTTTAGAAAGGAGCTGAAATACAGATTTGATGATGAAGAAGATCCTTTGAGTGCTGTGGTAGAGTTAGCTCCTTGTGGTATTGATTTGAATGGACAGACATGACTGAAGAGCAATGGGAATTACTTAAAATTAGTGTTTCTTAGAAAATTCAGTCATTTTTATGACATATGTGCCCAGTTTCCCCCCCCCAGAAAATAAAAATGAAGTTATTTTTCTGGCTGCATAAGTTAGAAAGAATGATGTTCCCATCCCATAGAAGTAATAATGAAAGGTACTTCTCTGGCCTTTTTGCTAAAACACTTACACATACTCTTTAGAAGTCATGGAAGTACAATTTAGAACATCAAAATCTTTACATTTGGAGCCAAGATTTGACTCTCTATTTCATCTCTACCTTTTCTAACCAAACATCCTTGGGTGTGTCACTTAGCACTTTTGAGCCTCAATTTCCTCATCTATAAAGTGGGATAATATCTTTATATTATATAGGCAGTAAAACACTATGAAAAGCATTATATTAACACATTATAATTATTTAATACTATTTGGCAGCACTTGGGATAGAATATTGTTTCTAGTTTAGACAAAAGCCTTTGTATCTCATATATTCTAAGATCAATAATTGCTTTCAAAATAATATTGGACATTGATATCAGTTGTTAGAGCTGATGGCTATTTGGTGTGTAAGATCACATTTTATGTCATCATTTGAATATCTACTAATTTGGTCACCTATGGGTTTAGTGACTAGTCAGTTTATTCTACTCTATGATATTTTATCATAGAGAGTCCTTATTATCTATTTATAAAGTTGAGTTGGACAAGTAGTTGCTATAACATGAAACTGTTTATTGATATTTACCTCAAAAAGTAGTCTCCATTCAAACATCTCCTGCGCTTAATGAAGCCATCTTATCCTACACCTGACATCAGATATCACAGTGAGTAGTTGCTTGCTGAAATGTAATGCAAATGATGTGAATCACTGGAAAATTATCTCTTCTTTTGAGTGAATTAGAAATGAAGTGGACAGTGTCTTGTAATGTTTTCATGCAATTTTGTCAGAAAATTAGTGCCTCTGGATTATATTTTTTGTTTCTCTTAAAATATAACTGATTTAAAATTTTCCATTTTCAAGGAATTCTATCAATCCAAATTTCTCAAACACTTATGATAAGTTTACAGTATCTTCTTAACTTGCTGCTTTTGGGTACAACTGTCCTCCAAAACAGAGCTCCTATTTTAAGTTAGAACCTGGCATTCGATTTAACAAAGTGTGAAAAGATGATAGAGATCAAGAAAATAAATTTTGAGGGCTAAAGTTATTTTTAGCAATAAAAAAATGGATTCATATTTTCCTTTGTGTTTGCTTAAACGATATGTAAAAAATGCAGCTTCTTAAAAATAGTTACTAGTTTAATATGAATTACTGACAACTTGATTGTTAGTTCAATAATAACCACTGTTCTTTGGAGACTTGGGATTAAAAGAAGTAATGATAATTTGAGGATGACCCAGAGAGGAGTGGATAAAATATAACTTACAGTTTTTCTTTTAATTTCTTCTACCTTCCTCTTGTTGCAAACGTTTCTGTTGAAATCACACACTGAATATTATTTGCTCTCATTGATGGTTCTCGAAGTGAAAGTGAAAGTTGCTCAGTCATGTGCAACTCTTTGTGACCCCATGGACTATACAGTCCATAGAATTCTCCAGGCCAGGATACTGGAGTGGGTAGCCTTTCCCTTCTCCAGGGGATCTTCCCAACCCAGGGATTGAACCCCTGGGTCTCCCGCATTGCAGGTGGATCTCAAAAGAGGTGACAAACTCTAGAATCACCTGGAGAACTTTTAAAACACTAACACCCAGGCCCCACCCAATCCAATTAAGTGATGGTAAGGCCCAGCCCTGCCTGCTTTTAGGATTTGTCCAGGTGACTCTACAGTATGACCAAGGTTGAGAACCACTGACTTAGATCTGTACCTAGCACTCTCTCAGAATCCAGTGTAGGATGGCAGTTAGCAACCCCTCCAGCCCATTAAGTCAAGAATGTCTGCAGCTCTGATTTGTTTTCTGTTCTCAGCCGTCCTGCTATTGCTCCTGCTTAGGAGATCTGAGCACCATCATTTAGAGCACAGCTGGACCCAGGATGCTGTTTAAGCAAGGCTCCAGCGTGGCTGCTATTGTTGACTGGAATTGCTGTCTATAGAACCAAGCCAATTATTCTCTCAAGCAACATTCAGCTTAGTATCATCACAGACTGGCAAGGGATAAACACCCTCCGACCCTACTGAAGCTTTTTAGCTGCTACATACTGCCCTTGAAATGGCCTGGTACAAAGTCATGGTGGGAATTTCACTGATTATCAGTTGAGGAGAGGCCCAGACAATACTATGAGGTGGAAAAATCCAGCTGCTGAGAAGGGTGAGGCTGCCAGGAATAGCTTTCGTGCTGGGGCCAGGAACTTTCTGTCTTGCTCACTGCTTGCTCCCTGGCTCTTAGAATGGTATCAACCACAGAATGTGCACGTGATGAAAACTTGTTGGCTGAAGGCATAAAGCGTGAAAAGCTGAAGTGCTGAGGGGCTCTGAGAAAAGCTATTAAACACCAGCCCTCTCCCTCCGCCAACGCAACTGAATGACTGTGTGATAATGGTTATTACTGAGTGGTTATTCATGCCAGACATCATACTGAGATTACACACACACTTGCACACATATGTGGGCACACAGCTATGCACACACGGATATATTCTTTCTTGTTTAAAACTCATAACAGCCTATTCAATACTCATATCCTCATGGCATAGTTGGAGGGTAGTGGGACTTCAACTGGCTGACCAACGTTTCTAAGTAACAGCCAAATAATAGCAGAATTGTCATCAAAGATCAGGTCTCCCAATTCTAAGCCTGTGTGATGGAACCAACTATATGATGCTGATAAATCTTTCCATGTCCAGCTTCAGATTCCTTAGCATCTCCCCTTGTAGAGCAGTTATCACTCTCAGAAGTTAGGTTATTCCTGTATTTGTTGACTTGCCTACCTCTCTTAGAAAATCAGTTTCAGGAGAAGAAGGGAATTGTTTCTGTTGTTGTTCACCATATCACCCCCTGGAGAGTGATCAGGTGCTCATGTTTAGTTGCTGTTTGAATGACTAGCCCCACTGTCCAGTTGCTCAGTCAAGGGAGCTGGACATTGTGTTTGCCCATTGCTAAGCCTCATTCACTGCCCATGGTTGGATGCTGTGTTTGCCTCGCCAGTGGTACCCACATCTATTTTCCCCTCCATTCTTCACACTACTGCTTTAGTTCATGCTCTTATTCTTTGTAGAGTTGCATTCTGATCTATCTCCCTGTCTTGAGTTTCACCTTCTGATTCACAAAACTTACAGTACAGTGATTCTTCCCTGGAGGAAATTTTCCTCTCCGCCTCCAGGTGAAATTTGTCAGTGTCTGGAGATATTAATTAGTTGTCGCATGTGGGTTGTACTGGCATCTATATGGAAGGGACTAAAGATGCTGCTAAATGTTCTGCATTGAGCAAGACAACAAAGAATTACCTGGCCACAATGTCCACAGTGCAGGTGTAGAAAAACTCTTCTAGAGTGACCTTCTTAACGCCTCATTCTAATTTATGTGTAGTCAAACCTTTTCAGTGACTGCCGGCTACCAAGAGGGTAAAACACAAAGTTCGTGTGTCACATATGGAATATAGTTATGATTTGCTTCTTCCTTGATACTGCAGCTACATCTTTCATGTTCCTTCCAAGTGTGCATAGAATGCCAGACACTTTAAACCATTTGCACATTCTCAAAAGTATTCTGTTATTTGCTGTATTTTACCTGTTAAAATTCCCAGGCAAGATTCTGAGATGTGCTCTTAGACTATCCTAGATACAGTCACTCAATAAACCTTGAGTGAGCTGCGTGGGCGCCGTGTTAGGCATGGAAGGCACAGCAGAGAGTGAAATAAAAGTGGTTCCTCCCCTGGAGGTTCCTGTCTTCATTTGCTGTAGCTAGCTTAGAGCTGTATAGCACTTGAAGCTGTCACTCCATCGTTAGTAGACCACTAAATACAATTTAATTATCACTTCAAATAAAATGAGCAATACTTACTTACGGTTATTCTCAGTTCATATCAAATTCACATTTACTTGTCTAAAAAATATGTGCGTCTTTTAAGCAGTTGTTTCTTCAAGTCAGTTTCTAGAAAATATCCATACCTTGTTTGTGGTTGTGTTCTTTATGTCTCTTTGAAGTCTCTTGGGTTTTGGGGCTCTAAGAACCAACTTCTTCCATCTTCCCCTCCCTCTCCCCTTCCTCGCCCCTTTTCTCTCCATTCCTCCACCTTTCCTTTCTCCCTTCATCCCTTCTTGATCTCACCCATCCCAGTCTTCCTCTCTTCCTAGCTTCCCTATCTCCCATTCAGTTTTGTAGAAACAATCAGTTAGTTGTCCTGTAGAAAGTCCCGTGTTTCGGAGTTTAGAGCTCTCTGACTGCTCCTTTGTGCAGGTATTTAGCTCATTCCCCTGTTCTACATGTTCCCTGCAGACTGGAAGTTGATAGAAATACTTAGATTTACATGTATTTTTGCAAGAACAATTCATAAGGGCTGCTGTGCATTTTCATGGATCATCATATCAGTTGTAAACAGTGTCTGGTGGTTTCAGTTTTAACAATATTTAAATTGGGTACAGATGCTGAGAGGTGACAGTCTGAACGTCCCAATCAACTTTGCACTTACTGGTTTTACTGTTCATTAATGGCTACTGATTGCACAAATCTGTTATTTATTAAATATTGGAAAATGGTGGCAGTCTGATCATTTCATTCTGTTTGCACTTATTAGGTAAGAGTTCCCTCTATCAACTTTCCTTATATTTACTGTGAAATACAACTTAAATAGGAATAGTAGCATAAATTTTATTTTTTCTCTTTATTCATTAACTTTTGGAGAAATATAGTGGTGCCTTAACATGCTTTAGTGGAATCCAGTGAATTTAATTTTGTTTTTCCCTTTATCCCTTCTCTTCCTTTCCCTCTGTTATTATGAGTGCATGGCTCTTTTATCTATTACCTCTTTTAAATGGATGTCTTCCAATATTTAATACAAACTTTTGCCCACAAACAATGAATGTTTATAGTTTTTTTCTAATAGTCAGAGAAGCAATTTTTATTTTAGAATGTGGGAAAAAGTTCTCTTAGAGTATTAAAATAGGGGTTGTTACTTAGGATAATAGATCTCACTGTTCTGGATGTCTTGCCTTACTTGTTGAGGCCCTACTGCGTGTCAAGACATCAGACTAGGTACAAGTGTTACAGCAGATTTCCTGTTGGTCATCAGATCTATGAACTGTTTATCATTAGAACCAGATACTAGTGGAATATGCAGTTTGCTAGATGATCTAGAACTGTCTCAAGCCTCCTCTTTGCAGCAGGCTTGGGAGGATTACAGGGCACAGCGGAACCTCTGACGTGTGTGCAGTTCCCTTGTGTGAGCAAGTGTTAGAGGTTCTTGGATAGTGACGTTTTCTAGGTGAACTCACTGGTTGGAAAGGACTTCAGCTGCGTTATAGCAGGAGCATGAGTTTAAAGGAGTTCCTGCAATATTTTAATTTGCAGTTGATTTCCTAGACTTTCTTGATCAGCTCTTTCCATCTCCATTTTTACCTAATTGCTTCACATTTAACAAATGATATTTATGCCAACCTGCTTCCCTTTTAGGGTTGTGGTGTAGTTTAATCAAGGGGCTTCCCTGGTAGCTGAGCTGGTAAAGAATCTGCCTGCAATGCAGGAGACCTCAATTCGATTTCTGGGTCAGGAAGATCTGCTGGAGAAGGGATAGACTACCCATTCCAGTATTTTGGGGCTTTCCTTGTGGCTCAGCTGGTGAAAACTCTGCCTGCAAAGTGGGAGACCTAGATTCGATCCCTGGGTTGGGAAGATGCCCTGGAGAAGGGAAGGGCGACTAACTCCAGTATTCTGGCCCAGAGTATTCCGTGGACTGTATAGTCCATGGGGTTGCAAAGAGTCTGACACAACTGAGTGACTGTATTTTAATCAAGGTTATGTAAAGAGCCTAAGTTATAACTGAGTTTTCCATATCCTATTCCTATGTATGTCTTGATGTCTTATAATTTTATCTGGTTGATGCACACAGATTTTCTGTGCTGTCTGTGGACTGTTATGGTGTTGATTTCAGTTATAATTATCTTTCATTATTGGAAATTGGAACACCTAGAACAGTCTGGGTTTTTTGCTTGTCATATCTCAATTTAAAAAATGATGAATAGTAGTTACGTGAACTGGTGAGTGAAAGTTGCTGAGTTGTGTTCGATTCTTTGTGACCCTATGAACTATAAATCCCTAGAGTTCTCCAGACCAGAATTCGGGGGTGGGTAGCCTTTCCCTTCTCCAGGGGATCTTCCCAGTCCAGAAATCAAATCCAGGTCTGCTGCATTGCAGGTGGATTCTTTATCATCTGAGCCACCAGGGAAGTCCACGTGAACTGGTAATCAAGACTGAATCATTGAATGATCCTGGTCCTTATCTCATTGCTCACAGGAGCAACATATTCTAATGTATCCACTCACTTTCTCTCGATTAAAATGGACTATATCTTTGGATTATCTGCTTTAAAATACTTTTAAGACTCATAATTTTAAATAAAAAGGCTTCCATTTACTGATACTATGTGCTGGGTTCTAGGATATTGTACTCTTTGTTTTAATATACTTTTTATTATTTGATTTTCGAAGCAACCTATGGATTTTCTAAAGAAAACTGAGTCTTATACAGGTTGAGACATTTTTCCAGTCTACCTGGGAAAATATATAACTGGAAGTAAAAGTTGGATTAGCTGAAATCTGCTTGACTCCAGAGTTTATGCTTTTTACTGTAAACTACTGTCATCTGTTAAAAAGATGAATTTCCTTTCCATACAGAGTTGTTAAGTCTTTTCCCATCATAATAAATACCTGTTTATATAAATTAACAGATATTTGTAAGTATGAATATATTATATAGTTCTTAATAACCTAGAAGTTCATTTCTTAACCTTACAGCAGAATGAGATGAAAGAGGCAAGGTTTATAGTCCTTTATAAAATTATTAAAAATATATTCTTTATTTGCTCTAACCTTTAACAGACATAAAAATAACCTAAATATGTGGCTCGCTATCAGTAGGTTTTTAAATTTCCTTTTCTAACTCACAGCTCTTCTCTCTTCAGATTAATTCTTCACATTCCGTTTTCACCATCTGTCTTTTATAAATAATATTCCACTTTCTATCTTTTTCAGTTAATTTAGGAAAGAGTTATTCCTGTTTAAGTGGTAAGAGATAATCAAATTTGTGGCTTTCAAGCTTTCTTGAACATATAAAATGAGTGAAAAGTATCAGAAAATAATGCATTGCACTCTAACATTTCTATTTTATTCCATTCATTCTGCTCTCCACCCTTCCCCATCCCTCTGTTCTCCTCTGTCCTCTATTTAAAACTTCTGGTTATGATTTTATGATTCATTAATGGGTTCTGGGCAGCAATAAGAAACTGAATCACATAATTATCTTTGATTAGAGAAAAAGAGAAGTCTATGAACATGGCTAAATTAATAATTTTGCTCCTGACACCCATATAAATGCATGTCACAACTGCTTTGCTAAGAATTACTTTAGTAGGGGTTTTTATTTTGAAAAGTCGTATTAAAGTCATTATTAATGAAAGAAAGAAGGATAATGAAGAGGTCAGAGGGGAATGAAGTAAAACACTTTGAAAATAATAGGATTAAGATGGATTATAGCTTTAGTATCTTCTGCATCATTTAAAGGTTGTTTCATAGAGTTGTTTGGCAACATAGGTGTTTCCTTGGAAAGGAGATCAGAAGACAACAAATGATTTTAGTAGGGAGTAAAAGGAACAAGAGAAATTATAAGTATTGAAAATACATGTTTTAAGACAGACAATGACAAGTGTTGGTGAGAATGTGGAAAAATTGGAAACCTCGTGTATTGCTGAAGGGAAAGTAAAATAGTGTAGCCACTCTGGGAACAGGCTGTTCTTAAAAATGTGAACATAAAGTTACCATCTGATACAGCAGTTCCACTTTTGGGAATGCATAAGAGAGCAATGAAAATATATGTCCACACAAAAACTTGTATGTGAATGAATATTCATGGTAGCTCTATTCATAATAGCCCCAAATTCACAATAACCCCCAAATCTATCAGCTGATAAATGGATCAACAGAACATAGTATACTCACTCGATGGAATATTATATGGCCACAGAAAGGAAGGATGTCCTGTTACGTATTACAAGATGAATGAATCCTGAGAACGTTATTCTAATTGGAACCAGTCACTAAGGACCACCTATTGCATGATTTCATTGATGTGAAATGTCTAAAACAGGCAGATTTATAGAGCTAGAAAGTACATTAATGGCTGTCTGGGCTAAGGGTAGGGTGTGGAATGAGGCAGGGCTGTTAATGTATTTGGAGTTTCTGTTGTAGATGATGAAAACATTCTAAAGTTAGATCATGGTGATGGTTGTATAGCTCTAGTATGATAATAAAAGCCACTTTCAAGTACATTTTTGTGGGTGAATTTAGAGTGGATGAATTATATCTCAATAAGGCTATTTTAAAAAGGAAATATATATTTAAGGATCATGTGGAAGTATTAAATAAATTCTGCCTGGTGGGCTACAGTCCACAGTGTCACAAAAGAACTGAACACAGCTTAGTGTCTAAATAGCAACAACAGAACACTTTTTTGAACCAAGTGGCAGTCGTTATGTTTGCAGTATGGTTTACATATGTACTCATCACATTATGCTCGTGGCACTGGGTGCCTTCACGTGTTGAAGCACACAGCTAGCACAGCAGTTTGCACATCCATGAGAATATAGCCGATTAATAGCAAAGGTATTTTCAGAAAGACATCTAAAACTAAGCCCGATGAAATTGCCCAAATAGTTTAAGAACAGAAGGAAAAAGCAACTATAAACAGAATAGTTTTTACAGTGTGGGCAGTAGATTTCCTGTTTCTAATTTTAATTCAAGATCTTTATAACTGCATTTCGGAATTAACTTTTATCCTGTCCTCGTGCTTTATCTGGGGACACGATTGCTTCTCTTGAAGCAGTTTAATTACAATTTGAAGTAATTCAGAAATAGATACCAGGCTTTCCTGGTGGCTCATAGGGTAAAAGAATCTGCCTGCCACAGGGGCAACCCAGGTTTGAATCCTGGGTCAGGAAGATCCCCTGGAGAAGGGAATGGCAACCAACCAGTCTTCTTGCCTGGAGAATCCATAAACAGAGGAGCCTGGTGGGCTACAGTCCAAGGTGTCACAGAGTCAGACATGACTGAGTGACTAATACACACAGAGAAATAGATACCAGGATTTTAAAATTTCTTTTTTCAAAATACATTTATTTTTAAATAAACTTTGTATTTGGGAAATTATTTTTTAATGTAGAAAAACTTTGAAGATGGTAGAGAGTTTCTTTCCTCCTCTTACTCATTTCCCCATAACGTTAGCCTTGGTATTTGTCAAAACTAGGAAACCTATATTAGCACATTCATATTTACAAAGTTCCAGAATTTCTTTGGACTTCGTAAGTTTTTGTGCTAATGTCCCTTTTTCTGTGATTCATTCCAAGTTGTCACATTGTACTGAATCATCTTGCCTTCTTAATTTCCTCTGACTTGTGATGGTATTTTACTTAGCCTTCTTTCATATGACCTTGACACTTTTGAAGAGGTAGTGGTCAGTGAGAGGTCTAAGAGGGAGGGTATATATATGCATACATGTGACTGACTCACTTCATTGTACAGCAGAAACTAACACAACATTGCGAACAATTACATCCCGATTGAAAAAATTCTAGAAAAAGTAGAAATTTTTAACATGTGAGAAAAAGAAAAAAATTCCTCAACTTAATTTTGACTAAATATTAGACCTGAGTTTTGAGGTTTGGGAGAGAATATCACAGAAACCATATTCTCCCTTTCTCACCTCCTATCAGGAGTACAGGGTATCAGCATCACTTACTCCTGGTGTAACTTTGACCACTTGGCTTAGGTAGTGTTTGCTAGATTTCTCGACTGTAAAGTTCCTATTTTCCCCATGTGTATTCTATTGCTTGGAGGTGAGAGCATGATTTTATATGATAAAACAAGTGCTACATTTTTATTTTTCTGTTTTGTCTAGACACAAATACACCTTGTAAATCTGTACTGTAGGAAGATTCTTTTTTATCTTTCATTAAAACATTCAAATGATACACTGTTATGATTCTTAAGTGAAAATTGGTTTTCAGAACACATCA
Organism: Madoqua kirkii; assembly: GCA_006408675.1. Classification (NCBI taxonomy): domain Eukaryota; kingdom Metazoa; phylum Chordata; class Mammalia; order Artiodactyla; family Bovidae; genus Madoqua; species Madoqua kirkii. Next base: position 10,833 of record SJYC01064144.1, on the reverse strand, counting down.
AAGATTCCACTGTAAGGTAGGTGGCTTTTTACTGGTGACAGTGAAAGTGTTAATATAAGATGGAAAATTCTCATATCAAAGGGAACATATATTTAGGACAATCTAATTAAAAAGCTCTTTCATGAGTGTGGGGAAAATACTCTAAGTGTGCATTTTGTGTTATATCTGGGAAGATATGTACATGTACTTTTCATGTGTTTGTCTTTCCATTTATGGAGTTCTCTTTATCCTTGGAAATACTGTTTTTTATTTACTCCATCATACTTTACAAGTTCTACATCAAGAATTGTATCCCCCCCCGAGATTAAAATTATCTTTAAGACTAAGATTTCAGACTTTTCCTATCCAAGGCTAATTCCTCTTGGTCCAGTTACCTCCTTTCCTCTCCAAGAATTGATTCCTTCAATTAGTTCCTCTTTTTTATTTAATTTTCAGCCTCTCCTTTAATCTGGGCTTCTTCACTAGAGCTGGAAATAAACTGGCTTAGCTTTAAAATGAACATATGTGCAGGCCCCCATATGTGTGTGTGCGTGTACACACACATGCACACATGCATGCATATTCTACACTTTCCGGCCAACACAGAAAAGTGTCTTGAGGCTTAAGAGCTCAGTCTGTCTGTCTGTGTTCTAAATCTGTCATTCTTCTCCTAAATCTCTTAAAAGAAGAGATTACATTTTCTCTTTAGCATCCTCATATGCCAGTTTTAAACCAGTTTCATTCTGATTTTACTGATATCTCTTTAATGAAATCATTTTGTCTTTGTCACCAATTGTCTCTAAATTTCAAATTGGACTTTCTCCTACTAGAGTTTCACAGTTACTGACACAGTGTGTATTTAATAAATATCAGTTTATTGAATGGTGCAAGAACTTTGAATACTCAATGAAAATTTGGCATATATAAAAATACCTTTCACAGTGTTGTGAAATTTCAATTTGCTTCCTTTATTATAACCGATGCCTTTTCCCTTCCATGGATGTATGGTTCATATCTGTGAATCTGAATGGAGCAGTAATGGTATAGTGAGACAATGTAATCGCCTTTGCAATGTTCCTATGGATGATGATTGTGCATTTTTACTTAGTTCTATAATTTTAGTAAATGGTTTCCGGCCAGTCCACGACCTTCTTTTACCCAAACCTCTACACTTTGGATCCCCAAACGAAAACTTGTACTTGTTCTGGACAAGAAAGAGAAAATGGAACAAAGAGAAACATTCCTCACCCAGAATGGGTTACTTGTTCTCTCTCCTGAGAAGGATCACCTGGTCGTCTGAACTAAAGACACAAATTCTTAAAAACGAAGGCGGAGCCCTATCCTCTGGTTACAGAAGCAGGACGAGTGCCCGGCCACAGAGGAGAGGGGTTTTTAAGCAATGCTAGAGAGAGTTTCACTGATCAGTCCTTGAGAAATATTTTCCCAGGCTCAAATACAGAACCAGAGAAGGAGACTTCTGCATCCTTATATAAGGCCAGGCTGCTTTTCAGAGCGAGCTTTTATCTGTGCTTGTCGGGTCCCGGTGGATCTGCTCAGAGGTTTTCTCCCTTTCTTCTCTTATAAATATACCTTCCTTTAAGCTTTATTTCAAGACACACTGTAGAGAGTAATGGCATAGATGTTCCTACCAGGGGAAGGTGCCTTGGTCTCATCTTAGTATTGTCAGCTTTTTGCTGAGTTGAGAATAATGCTGCTGCTACTGCTAAGTCGCTTCAGTCATGTCTGACTCTGTGTGACCCCATAGACGGCAGCCCACCAGGCTCCCCCGTCCCTGGGATTCTCCAGGCAAGAACACTGGAGTGGGTTGCCATTTCCTTCTCCAATGCATGAAAGTGAAAAGTGAAAGTGAAGTCACTCAGTCGTCTCTGACTCTTAGTGACCCCATGGACTGCAGCCCACCAGGCTCCTCCATCCGTAGGATTTTCCAGGCTAATGAATAATGCTAATGAATATTAATAACAGTGACAGTATCAGTTACCATTTATTGAGTACCTGCCATGTACTTACAAAAGGCATCCAGGCATTTTACAAACATTCTGACATCACGAACCACGTCTCTCTTTTTCACTGCTATATCCCCATCCTTGGCAGAGTTACTGTGACGTGGAAGGCAGTTAATAAGTGTGTAGACACACACCTCAAGACATTGAGGGTTTGGTTTCCAGCTCAATACAGTGAAGGAAACATAAGTTTATGTTTATATTTAGTTTATGTTAGTTTTATTAGTCTATCAAATGTGCATTAGCATTGTCTAAAAATGTTCATACTTAGTTTAAAAATACTTTGTTATTAAAGAAATCCTAACCATCTCTGAGCCTTCAGCAAGTTGTAATCTTTTTGCTGGTGGCAGGTTTTGCCAAAGTTTGATGGCTCCTGATCCATCACCTGGCTCCACCCCAGGTAAAGGTGGGGTGACTTCAGCAATTTTTTAAAATAAAAACAACAGTGAAGTTTGCTTCATCAATAGACTCTTCTGTTCAAGAATGATTTGTCTGTAGCATCAATGCTGTTTGATAACATTTTACACAGAGTAGAACTTGTTTCAAAATTGAAGTCAATTCTTTCGAACTCTGCTGTTGTTAAAACAGCTAGATTTATGTAATATTTTAAATCCTTTGTCATCCTTTCAATTTAGGGTAGATTTCACCTCTAGAGAACACTCTCTTTGCTTATCCACAAGAAGCAGCTCCTTATCCATTTAGGTTTTATCATGAGATTATAGCAATTCAGTCTTAAGTTTCCACCTCTACTTCTAATTTTATTTTTATTTTCACCATATTGCAGTTATTTCCTCCACTGAAGTCTTGAGCCCCTCAGAGTCATCCATGCGAGTTCAAATAACTTCTTTTAAACTTTTGTTAATGTTGATATTTTGCCCTCTTCCCATGAATCACAAATGCCCTTAATGGCATCTAGAAGGATGCCCACATTGTTCAGAAGAATCACTATCTATGGCAACTATAGCCTTTAAATAGCCTTTAAACTATAGCGTATTAAATGTCTGTGTTTTTTTTTTTTCTTTTCTTTGAAATATTTGGTCGTGCTTTATGGTTTTGCAGGGCTGACCAGGGCTTGAACGCATGCCTGCTACGTGGAAGTACAGAGTCTTAACCACAGGACGGCCAGGGAAGTGCCCCCAGCATATTTCCTAAATAATAAGGCTGGAAAGTTGTCATGGCCATGGGCCGCATAATGGATGTTGTGCTAGCAGTGTGAACACAACATCACTCTCATTGTGCATCTCCGTTATAGCTTTGGGTAACCAGGTGCATTGTTCATGAGTGATGATATTCTGAATCTTTTCTCTAATCAGTGCATCTCAACACTGAGCTGAAAATATTTAGTAACCACGTTGTTAACAGCTGTTTTGTCATGTTATTCTGTGTATAGAGCACAGGCAGAGCAGATTGAGCATAATCCTTAAGGCCCTAGGATGTTTGGAATGTAAGTGAGCTTGGCTTCAACTTTAGGCTGCCAGCTGTGTTCAGTTCATTTCAGTTGCTCAGTCGTGTCTGACTCTTTTTGACCCCAGGAATCGCAGCATGCCAGGCCTCCCTGTCCATCACCAACTCCCGGAGTTCACTCAGACTCACATTCATTGAGTCAGTGATGCCATCCAGCCATCTCATCCCCTTCTCCTCCTGCCCCCAATCCCTCCCAGCATCAGAGTCCTTTCCAATGAGTCAATTCTTCTCATGAGGTGGCCAAAGTACTGGAGTTTCAGCTTCAGCATCAGTCCTTCCAAAGAAATCCCAGGGCTGATCTCCTTCAAAATGGACTGGTTGGATCTCCTTGCAGTCCAAGGGACTCTCAAGACTCTTCTCCAACACCACAGTTCAAAAGCGTCAATTCTTTGGTGCTCAGCCTTCTTCAGAGTCCAACTCTCACATCTATACATGACCACTGGAAAAACCATAGCCTTGACTAGACGGACCTTAGTCGGCAAAGCAATGTCTCTGCTTTTGAATATGCTATCTAGGTTGATCATAGCTTTTCTTCCAAGGAGTAAGCGTCTTCTAATTTCATGGCTGCAGTTAACCATCTGCAGTGATTTTGGAACCCTCCAAAATAAAAGTCTGACACTGTTTCCCCATCTATTTCCCATGAAGTGATGGGACCAGATGCCATGATCTTTGTTTTCTGAATGTTGAGCTTTAAGCCAACTTTTTCACTGTACTCTTTCACTTTCATCAACAGGCTCTTTAGTTCCTCTTCACTTTCTTCTATAAGGGTGGTGTCATCTGCATATCTGAGGTTCTTGATATTTCTCCTGGCAATCTTGATTCCAGCTTGTGTTTCTTCCCGTCCAGCATTTCTCATGATGTATTCTGCATAGAAGTTAAATAAGCAGGGTGACAATATACAGCCTTGACGTACTCCTTTTCCTATTTGGAACCAGTCTGTTGTTTCATGTCTAGTTCTAACTGTTGCTTCCTGGCCTGCATACAGATTTCTCAAGAGGCAAGTCAGGTGGTCTGGTATTCCCATCTCTTTCAGAATTTTCCACAGTTGATTGTGATCCACACAGTCAAAGGCTTTGGCATAGTCAATAAAGCAGAAATAGATGTTTTTCTGGAACTCTCTTGCTTTTTCCATGATCCAGTGGATATTAGCCAGGTGCATTAGCCGCTAACAAAAGTGTCAGCCTGTATTTTGATGCTTTGAACCCAGGCAATGACTTCTCCTCTCTAGCTTTGAAAATTATAGATGGCATCTTCTTCCAATGGAAAGCTGTTTTGTCTACATTGAAAATCTGCTTATTAGTATGACCACCCTCACTAATGAACTTAGCCAGATCATCTGAATGACTGCTGCAGCTTTTACATCAGCAGTTGCTGCTTCACTTTGTGCTTTTATGCTACAGAGATGACTTTTATTAAATCTCATCAGTAATTTTAAAATTTAATCCAGTTTTAAAAAGTACAATGTGAAGTTAATCTCATCTCAAACTCTGCTGGCTACTGAAGAGAGTTAGGAGCTTGCTCTGGGAGGCTTTGGCTTAGGGCAGTGCTCTGGCTGGTTTGATCCTCTATCCAGACTTTATGCCTATCAGCAATAAGGCTGTTACACTGATCATTCATGTGTTCACTGGAGCAGCACTTTAAACTTCTCTCAAGAACTTTTCCTTTGCATCTACGACTTGGCTAACTATTTGGCACAAGAGGTGTAGCTGTCCACCTGTCTCAGCTTTTGACGTTCCTTCCTCAGGAAGCTTAATCATTTCTAGCTTTTCTTTTAATGCGAGAGACTTGCAGCTCTTCTTTGACAGTGGAACACTGAAAGGCCAGTGCACAATTATTAATTGGCCTGATAAACTGTGGAAAATTCTGAAAGAGATGGGAATACCAGACCACCTTACCTGCCTCTTGAGAAACCTGTATGCAGGTCAGGAAGCAACAGTTAGAACTCGACATGGAACAACAGACTGGTTCCAAATAGGAAAAGGAGTACATCAAGGCTGTATATTGTCACCTTGCTTATTTAACTTATATACAGAGTACATCATGAGAAACGCTGGACTGGAGGAAATACAAGCTGGAATCAAGATTGCCGGGGAAAATATCAATCACCTCAGATATGTAGATGACACCACCCTTATGGCAGAAAGTGAAGAAGAACTAAAATCTTGAGAAACCTGTATGCAGGTCAGGAAGCAACAGTTAGAACTCGACATGGAACAACAGACTGGTTCCAAATAGGAAAAGGAGTACATCAAGGCTGTATATTGTCACCTTGCTTATTTAACTTATATACAGAGTACATCATGAGAAACGCTGGACTGGAGGAAATACAAGCTGGAATCAAGATTGCCGGGGAAAATATCAATCACCTCAGATATGTAGATGACACCACCCTTATGGCAGAAAGTGAAGAAGAACTAAAAAGCCTCTTGATGAAAGTGAAAGAGGAGAGCAAAAAAGTTACTTAAAGCTCAACATTCTGAAAACAAAGATCATGGCATCTGGTTCCATCACTTCATGGAAAATAGATGGGCAAACAGTGCAAACAGTGTCAGACTTTATTTTGGGGGGCTCCAAAATCACTGCAGATGGTGACTGCAGTCATGAAATTAAAAGACGCTTGCTCCTTGGAAGAAAAGTTATGACCAACCTAGACAGCATATTGAAAAGCAGAGACATTACTTTGCCGACTAAGGTCCGTCTAGTCAAGGCTATCATTTTTCCTGTGGTCATGTATGGATGTGAGAGTTGGACTGTGAAGAAGGCTGAGCACCGAAGAATTGACGCTTTTGAACTGTGGTGTTGGAGAAGACTCTTGAGAGTCCCTTGGACTGCAAGGGATCCAACCAGTCCATTCTAAAAGAGTTCAGCCCTGGTATTTCTTTGGAACCAATGATGCTAAAGCTGAAACTCCAGTACTTTGGCCACCTCATGAGAAGAGTTGACTCATTGGAAAGACTCTGATGCTGGGAGGGATTGGAGACAGGAGGAGAAGGGGACGACAGAGGATGAGATGGCTGGATGGCATCACTGACTCGATGAATGTGAGTCTGAGTGAACTCCGGGAGTTGGTGATGTACAGGGAGATGTGGCATGCTGTGATTCCTGGGGTCCCAAAGAGTCGGACACGACTGAGTGACTGAACTAAACTGAACTGAATGTCAGTATTGTTGTGTAGAAGCCCAGGGTGACAAAGAGATGGGTGAAGGGAGGTTGACTGAGCAGTCGGGACACATGTTTACTGATCAAGTTCAAAATCTTCAGTGGGTACAATTTGTGATACCCCAAAACAGTAGCAATAGTGATGTCAAAGATCTCTGATCATTTATCACCATAGCAATATAATGAAAAAGTTTGAAATATTGTGAGAGTTACCAAAATGAGATACAGAGACACAAAGTGAAAAAATTCTATTGGAAATAGCACCAATAGACTTGCTTCATTCAGGACTGCCCCAAACCAACTTAACATATTAAAAAACACAATAAAAGGAAGCACGATGAAATAAGGTATGCCTGTGTTCAGTGAAAGAGTCATTCTCATCCTGAGAACAATCCTGAGCAGATCTGTTATTACTTCTCTTCTGTAGAGGGAAAAACTGAAGCTTACAAACAAGTAGCTTTTACAAGGTCATTTAACTAGTAATCAGTAGTATCATGTTTGAGCTCAAGTATATATAGCTTCAAAGCTGTAAATGTTTCCACTCTGCCAAGTCATTAGTAAGTGGATGGATGACATGATAAAAGAATGAATTTAGTGAATGAATTGTTGCCCTGTTTACTTGTATTTATTACTCAGCCATCTGTAGGCTGGAGAAGGTTTAGTGTATAGGAATGCAAGGGATTTCTGTGTGTTAATTTTATATCCTGAAACTTTACTATATTCATAGATTAGCTCTAGTAATTTTCTGGTGGAGTCTTTAGGGTTTTCTGTGTAGAGGATCATGTCATCTGCAAACAGTGAGAGTTTTACTTCTTCTTTTCCAATTTGGATTCCTTTTATTTCTTTTTCTGCTCTGATTGCTATGGCCAAAACTTCCAGAACTATGTTGAATATTAGTGGTGAAAGTGGGCACCCTTGTCTTGTTCCTGACTTTAGGGGAAATGCTTTCAATCTTTCACCACTGAGGATAATGTTTGCTGAGGTTTTGTCATATATGGCTTTTATTATGTTGAGATATGTTCCTTCTATTCCTGCTTTCTGGAGGTTTTTTAATCATAAATGGTTGAATTTTGTCAAAGGCTTTCTCTGCATCTATTGAGATAATCATATGGTTTTTATTTTTCAATTTGTTAATGTGGTCATCCTTTTCTCTATTCCGCTGCTTAGAACAAGGATGCCACAAAGTGGGACCAAGGCAAACACATGGGGCAACAGAACAGGGGACTAGGTCCCTAGTGATTGTGAGGCTACTATCCTGCCCAGCACTGTCTATGTTTACCTGAGAAAAGAATCAGCCAGCTTGTTTCACAGCTGAAACAAATACTAATTAATACAAGCATTTTCTATGTGCCAGTAGTATATCACAGTTTTTTATCTGTAAGTACTTAATGCTGTAACAATTCTATATGTAGGTGCTATTATTATCTTCCATAAGGAAATAGGCACATATTAAAAAATATATTTAATATTAATATTTAAATATTAATATTAAATATATTAAATAATTTTCCCTAAACAACACACCATGTAGAGTGTAAGAATTAACCAGACTAAGAGAATCTGACTTCAGAGTCTGCTCTCTTAATCACTATGTCAAGTGGCCTTCTTCTAGTTTCTGGTCTGATGCCAAATCATCCCTTATATGGGGAATGGGGTTGCTTTTGAAAGCTACGAAGAAAATCTTACTTGAATTTGGAACAATGTTACACAGTCTATCAAGGGAGGGAAAGCAGATGAAATGGAAAATTTCTGGTGAAGATTGCTACATGCCCATAATCTTATTTTCATTGCTTATTTTAGCCCTGAATTTGCTACAGCTTTGGTTACAATGTGTCTCTTTATAAACTTAATTTTTTAAAAGGTTTTTTACTATTAGAGATTCTTGTGAAGCTCTGTAAATCTAAAATGATTTGCTTCCTAGTTATCTGGCTGTGATCAGCCCCACAGGGCAAGAAGATGTTTTAGATGTACACCATAGAAGGGCTTCCCCTTGGCCGTTTTCGGCCAGAGTCCTCAGAACGCCAGCTGGGTTAATCTCTTTGGTGCAATCCAGGGGCAACTTCTGCGCTTAATTGTCAGATTTCTCTTGAGAAAGACTCAGCTCGTCAGGAGTCAGTCCGTATGGTCGCAGTCTCTGTTGTACTCCCTTTAGCAGCAGGAGAGCTTTAAGATGGTTACTGGGCTTTGTTAAGCCCTCTCTTAGATTGTAGAAAAAAGGATTTTAAGGGCATCTTTTTTTTTTTTAATGTTTGGAAAAAGGAATAACTGGACCAGTGGATATTGTTCTATTCCCTTCCCATCTGGCTACATAAAAGGCTTCAGAAAGGCCAATGGATCTACTTAGAGGATATTACTGCACAATAATTCTGCAAAGAAATAAGGCATAAATAAGGGATCCATTTATCCACTTGTAGTAAGAAGTTCTGAAGGCAGAAACACAGAAGGCAAAGGAGCTCTAATGTCTCACACAGTTTGCTTTCAGGCAATTAACAGTACTGATCCTTAAGAATAGCTTTTTTGGGATTGGATTTTGAAATGCATCTACCCCTATACTTACTGTGGTTTTTAGAGATTAAAGTTACTCCTTGTAACCAATTTTTGCAGCTGACAAAAACATTTGAAAAGTACATTTATAGTCAGTATTATGCCATCTTGGGGTATAAATAAGTTTATATTACCTTTGGAAAACAGCTCTACTGAGTTTTAACTCACCCATATTAGAGAAAAGTTCACCCATATTAGGTATACAGTTAGAAAAGTTTAAGCAAAGTATCCAGTCATTTGATTATCACCACAGTCAAGTTGCTGAACTCTTCTATCAACATCAAAAATTTCCCTATGGCTCTTTGCAGTCAGTCCTCTCCTTGCAAACCATCCCCTCCTCTGATTCCAGGAAAACTGTGATATACCCTTACTATTGTGTTTCCCTTTACTAGAATGTCATTTAAATGGAAAATAAAATATCAAAAATCTGAAGGGCAGGGGTCTAGTTTTTTTAACTTGGCAGTATATTTTTGAAATTCATCCATATTAATGTATATACTACTTAGTTCATTTATTTTTACTGCTGAGTAGTTTTCCTTTGAATGGATATACCACGGTTTGTTTTCAATGTTTTGTTATTATAATAATGCCACTATGAACATTTGTATATAAGTGTTCTTGTGGACAGACATTTTCATTTTACTCCAGTAGATAGCCACCTATGTAATTTCTGTCACATGTTAAGAGTATGGTTAACTTTGTAAGAAACTGCTGAACTGCTTTCCTAAGTGGCTTTTTCGTTGTGTATTACCATCAGAAACATATGAGAGTTATAGGTGCTCTACATCTTCATCGACATTTGTGGCATGGATTAAAATATGCTTTTACTTTTAGTTATTCCAATGGATGTGTAGTAATATCTCATTGTAGTTTTAATTTGTTATTTCCATAACAACTGGTGGCTTAGCTAGTAAAGAATAAGTCTGCAATGTGAGAGAACTGGGTTTGATCCCTGGGTTGGGAAGAGCCCCTGGAGAAGGGAATTGGCTACCCATTCCAGTATTCTGGTCTGGAGAATTCCATGGGCTGTATAGTCCATGGGGTGACAAAGTGTCAGACACAACTGAGCAACTTTCACTACACTAACAACTAGTGATCGGGAGCATCTTTTCATGGGCTTACTGTCCATTCCTATACCTTTTTCTGTGAAATATCTGCTATATTTTGTCATATTTTGAGTTGTCTTCTTACTGAGTTGTAAGTTCTTACATCCGCTGGATCATTGAAAAAGCAAGAGAGTTCCAGAAAAACATCTACCTCTGCTTTATTGACTATGCCAAAGCCTTTGACTGTGTGGATCACAATAAAGTGGAAAACTCTGAAAGAGATGGGAATACCAGACCACCTGACCTGCCTCTTGAGAAACCTGTATGCAGGTCAGGAAGCAACAGTTAGAACTGGACATGGAACAACAGACTGGTTCCAAATAGGAAAAGGAGTACATCAAGGCTGTATATTGTCACCTTGCTTATTTAACTTATATGCAGAGTACATCATGAGAAACACTGGGCTGGAAGAAGCACAAGCTGGAATCAAGATTGTCAGGAGAAAATATCAATAACCTCAGATATGCAGATGACATCACCCTTATGGCAGAAAGTGAAGAGGAACTAAAAAGCCTCTTGATGAAAGTGAAAGTGGAGAGTGAAAAAGTTGGCTTAAAGCT
>SJYC01064143.1:0-18387 GCA_006408675.1 Madoqua kirkii | reverse complement strand
CACAAGCTGGAATCAAGATTGCTGGGAGAAATATCAATAACCTCAGATATGCAGATGACACCACCCTTATGGCAGAAAGTGAAGAAGAACTAAAAAGCCTCTTGATGAAAGTGAAAGAGGAGAGCAAAAAAGTTACTTAAAGCTCAACATTCTGAAAACAAAGATCATGGCATCTGGTTCCATCACTTCATGGAAAATAGATGGGCAAACAGTGCAAACAGTGTCAGACTTTATTTTGGGGGGCTCCAAAATCACTGCAGATGGTGACTGCAGTCATGAAATTAAAAGACGCTTGCTCCTTGGAAGAAAAGTTATGACCAACCTAGACAGCATATTGAAAAGCAGAGACATTACTTTGCCGACTAAGGTCCGTCTAGTCAAGGCTATCATTTTTCCTGTGGTCATGTATGGATGTGAGAGTTGGACTGTGAAGAAGGCTGAGCACCGAAGAATTGACGCTTTTGAACTGTGGTGTTGGAGAAGACTCTTGAGAGTCCCTTGGACTGCAAGGGATCCAACCAGTCCATTCTAAAAGAGTTCAGCCCTGGTATTTCTTTGGAACCAATGATGCTAAAGCTGAAACTCCAGTACTTTGGCCACCTCATGAGAAGAGTTGACTCATTGGAAAGACTCTGATGCTGGGAGGGATTGGAGACAGGAGGAGAAGGGGACGACAGAGGATGAGATGGCTGGATGGCATCACTGACTCGATGAATGTGAGTCTGAGTGAACTCCGGGAGTTGGTGATGTACAGGGAGATGTGGCATGCTGTGATTCCTGGGGTCCCAAAGAGTCGGACACGACTGAGTGACTGAACTAAACTGAACTGAATGTCAGTATTGTTGTGTAGAAGCCCAGGGTGACAAAGAGATGGGTGAAGGGAGGTTGACTGAGCAGTCGGGACACATGTTTACTGATCAAGTTCAAAATCTTCAGTGGGTACAATTTGTGATACCCCAAAACAGTAGCAATAGTGATGTCAAAGATCTCTGATCATTTATCACCATAGCAATATAATGAAAAAGTTTGAAATATTGTGAGAGTTACCAAAATGAGATACAGAGACACAAAGTGAAAAAATTCTATTGGAAATAGCACCAATAGACTTGCTTCATTCAGGACTGCCCCAAACCAACTTAACATATTAAAAAACACAATAAAAGGAAGCACGATGAAATAAGGTATGCCTGTGTTCAGTGAAAGAGTCATTCTCATCCTGAGAACAATCCTGAGCAGATCTGTTATTACTTCTCTTCTGTAGAGGGAAAAACTGAAGCTTACAAACAAGTAGCTTTTACAAGGTCATTTAACTAGTAATCAGTAGTATCATGTTTGAGCTCAAGTATATATAGCTTCAAAGCTGTAAATGTTTCCACTCTGCCAAGTCATTAGTAAGTGGATGGATGACATGATAAAAGAATGAATTTAGTGAATGAATTGTTGCCCTGTTTACTTGTATTTATTACTCAGCCATCTGTAGGCTGGAGAAGGCAGTGGCACTCCACTCCAGTACTCTTGCCTGGAGAATCCCATGGACAGAGGAGCCTGGTGGGCTGCAGTCCATGGGGTCGCTAAGAGTCGGACAGGACTGAGCAACTTCATGTTCACTTTTCACTTTCATGCATTGGCGAAAGAAATGGCAGCCCATTCTAGTGTTCTTGCCTGGAGAGTCCCAGGGACGGGGGAGCCTGGTGGGCTGCCGTCTATGGGATCACACAGAGTCGACGAACACGACTAAAGCGACTTAGCAGCAGCAGCAGCAGCCCTGGGCTACTTTGCTCATGAGCGTTTGTTCCTTTGGTTAAAATAATAGAATTGTACCTGCTACTCAGGAGAAGGTGACTTTGAACACTGCTCCCTGTTCTCCATCTCCATAGCATCTGTGGAGATGAGAAAAAGCCAATGGCATCAGGTCTCTAGATGGATCCACACTGTGGAGACTAGCCTGCTTGTATAGCTGTCAATCTCCAAGTCTTCCCTCTCCATTAAGTCATGAGAGCTTGTCACCAAAGGTGCTCAGGACTCTCTTGTCTCCAAGCAAGGGTCTGTGTGAATGAATGATTCAAATGCCTGTGTCATTCTTTAAGCCTTGTGAGCTCAGCTTCCAAATGCATTATACTTACGTAAATCTGTTCTCTGCTTTGTCTTGCCCAGAATCTGATTTACTGTCCAAACTTGGAGAACTCACAAATCAAAACAGTCACTTTCAGAGAAGAGCAGCCTATTTAAATGCAATTCCAGGAAGGTGCTGGAGTAGGAGGAGTCTTGAATAGGAGGGGTCTTTAATATGGCAGATCAGAGCAAAAGACTGAAATGGGCAAGGGCTGAGGAAAGGCGTTCTTTGCAGTGAATAACAGATTCATTATCACACGTGGACACCTTCAGATTTTGATCCTTTTATTTCCCTTTTGTATCTTCACTAGAAATCGCTAAGGGAATTGGCCAGAAAGTGAAGATGATAAAAGGCTGTAAATCATCTAAAAGTTTAATAATTCTTATCTGCATTAGAGAATTTTGAGTTATTGGATATTTAAATAGCATCAAATATGGAAAGAAAATTGAAGTAGCCAACAACCCTCCCAAAATACTTTTGAAGGATCTATTTAGCAAAACACATGCTGTTTCAGAATCTTTTCCAAATAGAGTTCTAGCACTACAAGGTATATCAATATTACTGCCTGTTTATTAGAGGGCTGTTGTTACTCAGCTGGAAATACAGTATTTTAGTTGCTAGGCAAAATATGCCTGTTATATTCAATGGTGCTTTTACATACATTTAGCTAACATTTTGGAAGAAATGAATTCTCATCCTCATTTGTATCACTAGTGTATGCTTTTGACTCTGCTGATTCTAAAACATTGCTTATGACTGTGTTATATTGTCAATTTATACACTAGTACACTGTTTAGACTACAGGCTTCTGGGACTTGAGACAGTTTGAAGAAGAATATACTGGGATTCTTCCTATAATCTTTTATTTAAAACAGTACAGTATTTTGAGGTTGTTGAATTAGAATACTTTGAAAATGTTGGATGCATCTTATTTTGCATTAAATCATTGGCTCTTTCTGCTTTTCTTCACGTGTAAAACAAATACTTGAGGAAAAAAGCATGCCTCAAAATTTTGTTTTACATCACTTTTATGTCTCTTCCACTTAACTTCCTCTTTAACAACTATCTAAACATGAAATAAAGCCATTTCTTTTATGGGCATAATTGAAGGCTTCGTTGATGGTGTTTTGGTGTGGTTAAAAGGATGTGCTGCAGATGGGCTTTCAGGAGTCACGTGCTAACGTCAGCGTTTGCTGGCTGCGTGGTTTTCAGAGGACGTGATGTTCGGCTGTGCCGGGTCTCCGTTTCCCGGAGCGTACCTCTGGTTGTGGCGCGCGGGCCCTCCCTCTGGTTGCTGTGTGCAGGCTTCTCGTTGCGGTGGCTCCTCTCGTGGGAGCAGAGACTCGGCAGTGTCCTCGGACGCCAGCAGTTGTGGCGCGTGGGCTGGGTTGTTGTGGATTCCCCAGACTCCAGAGCACAGGCTCAGCCGTGGTGGCACACGGGCTTAGTTACTCTGCAGCCTGCGGGATCTTCCGAGCTCAGGACTGGACCCATGTCTCCAGTATTGGCAGGAAGATTCTTGACCCTTGAACCAGCAGGGAAGCCCTTGCTGTGAGCTTTTAAAGCAATGTATAAACTGCTTGTGCCCTAGGTTTGCTAGCTTTAACTGGGGGTTATAATAGTACTCACTTGCTAGCCTTGTACTAAGGATTAGATGAGATCCTTCAACATATGCCTACTTAGAACAGTATCTGGCACATAGGAAACATAATTTATATTATTATTTTTGTCTTTGAAATTTTATCATCTCTGATTTATTTTGATTGATAATTAAATTTCTAGTCATCTAGTCTACCTGAGTCTTGATCAGTCAGGGTTCCATTTACTGTATTTACTGTGGGTTCCTATTTTAGCAATTTGTGAAGAATATTCTTTGAGAGAATCCAAAGATAATGTACAGTGGCAATCAAATCTAAATATATACGTACATATATAATCACTTTGTATTATTATTTTGGAAATGATAGACTATTTCTACCTAGTTCATCTGTTTTTAAGACAAAGTGCTTTAGTACTTTGAAATATTCCTGTTAATACTATATGCTGTACCCTTTTCTTATGCTCCTTAGTAAATTATGCTTTGTTCTCAAAAGATGAGCACTTCACAGTTACAAAATCACTGAAGTAGAATGATTAAATCTTTTAATTTAGTAATTTATGTTATGCCCCTTCTTTAGAGAAATAATAGGAAAGTTTGAAACTTTATAGAGCCTATTTTTATTTTAATAAGGCATAGGATGCAAAGCTCTACAATATGGTAATAACTGATCTCATGGCATGTTGTCAGGAAATGATATATTCTTGATAAATACACTTTTTTTCAGGTGATTTCTCCCTGTGATGTGGTACTCTCTTCCTTGTTCTTTGATGCAGTTACCCAGTGAAAATAGTATCAGCTTTCTTCATAATACAAGGTCGTCATTAGGCAATTTTTATTACACTGCTCAGTGATACAATACTGTCCTCAGATGTATGAAAATATGTAGGCCTGCTTGACCATGTGCTAAATGCATCCAGACAGCTGTCCTGTTGTGAATTCTCATGTCTACTGTTATTTCTCACCACTGGCAACGTGCCTCCTTTTAGAAAGCTTATCTTTATTTGCTAATTCTAACTGCAAGCTATGCTTGCTGGGCTTGTGGCTAATATAACACCAGAGCTTGTGTGAAGACTTGATATTTTCTCAAGTGCAGTTCATGGAATAAGGGAGACATTAGTGTTTGTAGATGGGCTGAAGACTGCCTTAGGAATTACTTTGATTTCTGCAACACTATTTTCTCATATTCAATCAAATGACCTATATGTTTAATATTTTTAATATATGCCTAATTTGAGAACTTGAGCACAAATGTTAACACTATATAGATATTATTTAGCTCAGTTATGCCCTACTATTTGCAACCCCATGGAGCCCACTAGGCTCCTCTGTCCATGGAATTCTCTAGGCAAGAATACTGAGTGGGTAGCCATTCCCTTCTCCAGGGGATCTTCCAGACTCAGGGATTGAACCCCAATCTACTTCATTGCAGGTGGATTCTTTACTGTCTGAGCCACCAAGGAAGCCTGATTTACTAAATCTGTGAGAAGGAGCGATAGAATTGTGAATTCATTAATTAGACATCTCAAATATAATGATGGTTAGAATAGGTGCTGGTTTAGTCGCTAAGTTGTGTCTGACTGTTGCGACCCCACAGACTGTAGCCAGTCAGGCTCCTCCATCCATGGCACTCTCCAGGCAAGAATACTGTAGTGGGTTGCTATTTCCTTCTCCAGGGGATCTTCCCAACCCAGGGATCAAACCCGGGTTTCCTGCCTTGCAGGCAGACTCTTTACCGACTGAGCTACAAGGGAAGCCTGAAGGTTAGAATAGGAACAGAATCTAATGCAAGTGGTGGAGAAGTCTCCATCCCTGGAGATATTTCACAGCATCACTGGCGAGTGACTCACCCATTTTGGGGAAGCTCTTCGGTAGCAGGTGTTTTATGGCCATCTGAAAGTTCTTTGGCATTGCCTCTTCTCCACTCCAGATATAAACATTGATGGATTGATTCATCGAGTCTTTATTTGTGAGCTTATCTTCTAAATTAAAGATATCACTGGAAAGACAGGAGTAAAATAATTTCAAAGAAATACATATTTTTCGATTGTCATGTCTAATGAATGAAAGTAATTGAATGCTATGAGTTAGGAAAAAGTGGTAATTAAATTGGAATTCAAAGAGTGGTTGAGCTCAAGTTGAGGTCTGAAGGATGACGAGAAACTCGAAGAAGAACACTCTTAACAGAGTACACAGCATGGAAACATTCTTAGAAATGGAAAAGACCTTGGCATATTCTGAGAAGTGAAGGAAGGCCGAGGTAACTGGTGTGCAATGAGCAAGGATGGCTATGTTAGGTAAAGATGAAGAAATATGTTAGTGCCAGGTCATGAAGTGCTTTGTAAGGATTTTGAATCTATTCAGAAGTGGAATGACACTGAAAAGTTTTAAGTAGGTGATGGCATAATTACAGATGAGTTAAAAAATATTTTCTACTATTCATTGATTAATGAAATTTGGTGAAGAATTGAAGGGGGTAGTGTAGAGACTGGCTAAGAGGATATTGAAAGAATAGGAGAGTGGTCAAAATGATGGAAAGAGTCAGGATATACAGACCTAGCCTTCAGTTTCATTATCTGAAAAATGGGAATAGTCATGTTTGGTATAGAGTTCATGTAAGTAAATATTACCTACTGTTGTTATTTGTATTACCCAATAGAATATACTATTAGTTAATTGAAAAGTTGATTAAAGGGAAATATTAAATAATATGTACTCAGATCCTATATTTTATTTTAACTTAAAGAATATAAACACTCATAGCCAGTCTTTTGATACAGCTTGGGACCATTTGTTGAGGGTGAATTTGTGAACTGGAACTCTGACCTGATTTTGTTTGGTTTACTTTTGTGTGAACCGCACCTATAGTTACATCTTCCATGATTTCCGGTTTTGGTTCCCTTATATGAAGCAAGAAGTTTAAAAATATCTGTAAATGGCTTTATGAATTAGGGATGAGAATGAGATCACAAAACTTTCTAGTTTCTTTTTTTCCCCCAATTTTGTCCATTATGGGATTTTAAAACAATTCATATAGAAAATTTTCTTGGAGATTTGCCCAAACAGTCTACCTTGTTTTTATGAAGTCAAACTTTTCAAAATTCAAAATTAACCAGTTTATGTGGTGTTTAATCGAAATGTATCATTTCAGTAATAAGTGCATACTGGTATCAGCAAGTTTGGAGAAAAATACAACTGACTTCTGGCACAGGTGTCATCTAACTGGAGGGGGTGAAAGTGTAGGGGGTGCTCGAAGGAAACCTCGTGTTGGCCGCAGGCATTCAGTGTTCCGTGGCCACAAGTCTTTCTATAGAAAAAGTGAAGAATATCAGTTACTCTAATAACCAGGGAACTAGGGCGATGGCACCCCACTCCAGTACTCTTGCCTGGAAAATTCCATGGATGGAGGAGCCTGGTGGGCTGCAGTCCATGAGGTCGCTAAGAGTCAGACATGACTGAGCAACTTCACTTTCACTTTTCACTTTCATGCATTGAAGAAGGAAAGGGCAGCCCACTCCAGTGTTCTTGCCTGGAGAATCCCAGGGACAGGGGAGCCTGGTGGGCTGCCGTCTATGGGGTCGCACAGAGTCGGACACGACTGAAGTGACTTAGCAGCAGTAGTAGCAGTGAATAGTTAAGAATGCTTTTACTGGGTTTTGGATGTAGAATTAACAAGACAGGCCCTGGTGTGTGGTGAGGGAAAGGAGGGTCCCAAGAATGTGTCCAACATTTCTGGTGTAAGCAAGGAAGAAGTGATAGACGGGTGGGAAGACGGGAGATAGGGCACAAATGTGGCTTTCCACTTAAGACGCCTGGAAGACATTCAAGTGCCAGTATTACAGAGGCCATTGACAAGTCATCCCCAAAGCTTAGAAGGGGGTCTTGGCTGGCTCTGCTTGAGGAGCTATCTGGGGAAATGCCGTGGGGTTCTAAACAAAGGTAGGGAGGCCCATCTGCTAGCCTGGAGTATGCCAAATATGGAGTCGTGGTGGCTGGAGGACAAGGGGTGTGCGGACCTGAATCCTGCCAGAAGCAGAGGGGAGGAGCTGTAGAGGTAGTGCTCAGTGTCAGGAACCAGGGTCAGGCTAGAGCTCCAAGTGCAAAAATGAGTAAGATGCGTAATAAGAACGCGACGAGTCTGCAGCATTAGGAGTGGAAATAGTGAAGTATGGCAGGAAACATATTAAGGTAAACAAATGCTCTAATAGTAAGACTGTGAAAAATGCCAAGGTGTTGGAACACTGTTTTTGTGTAGTACCGACTGAACAGTGTGTGGGCCAGTCTAGGAGCTCCTGATACAGTCACCCAGGCATAAACATTAATTTGATTTTCTGGAAGTGTCAGTGAGTTTTTCATAACACAGCCTAAACACGAGGATGCCCTTGAAATCAGCTGTGTGCGTTTATGAGCACATTAGCCCATGTTAGGGGTGAATGAAAGAAAGCAGTTTTGAATTCCCCTCGAAAGGACTAAGCTCTTGAACTTGGCCTTATTCACATTGTTCTGTTACAAAATAAACAAAGTCTGATCCTACCAGTGTATCATCTGCATGCACAATAGCACAGATGTTTGTTATCACCAGATCCCTCAGTTCATAGTGATGTGAGAATCATTCAATTGTGTTGGAATTCGTGCTGAAAACACAACACATTCAAAAACTGGTGAAAATTATCATTAGATCTGAAAGTACTCTGTCAGTCACAACGAAGACTGTGTTGTTTTACCCAGCTGAGTTCAGAGGCAAGTTGTGGTCGGGAAGGAAGTGTTTATTTTTAGTCGATGAGTATAGTTAATCTGCCTCTCAGTGTAGGGATGCTGGGCTGTGATATGAGATAATTTGGCTCAATGACCACGTGATGGCTTGTTAAGTAATTCCAAACACCCTGGTATGAAGAGTCTCATTGATTTCCCATTTTCTGAAAGATAAGATTGCTGAATCTGGGTATCTTTTCTTTTTAAAGAGGCAGTTTCTTAAAGGATAGTTTCTTCTGATGGGAATATTTATATACTGAATATTAAAACTGAAAATAGCAACTATTGATTTTGGGGAGGGCGGCTTGATCCCTTTATGACATAGTGAAAATCATTTCCTAAATGTTTTAATATTTAATGTACAAATATTTGATGCTTATTAAATTTTTTTCCTTAAGCATCTATTTTAAAAACACCCCAGAAGAATAGACCTATATGTGAGAAATCTGTCAGTTTCTCATGTGTATATATTTTTTTCATTTTATATTTAAAAGTAGCCAAACACTTCATTATGATTTACCATATTCCCCTACCAGCTGTTCTTTTCGGTACCCTTTCACAGACTTTGGTTCTACCATTGAATCTCTTGTATAAGTCAAAAACCTGGGCTTCATCCTTCACTCATATTTTTCTCTTTTTGTTTGTTTTAAATTTTAGCTACCAAAAAAATTAAAGAAGGATTTAAAAAAATGTTTTAATTTCTTTGGTTGTACCTGGTCTTAGTTGCAGCCTGTGGTATCTAGTTCCATAATCAGGGATCGAAGTCGGGCTCCCTGTGTTGGGAGGGAAGAGTCTTAGCCACTGGGCCACCAGGGAAGTCCCTCTCTTTCTCTCGGTTGAGCTAATTCTAGAATCTGGTCAGGATTCCCCATCTCCAGAGCCACCACTTACTTCAGCCCGCTGTCGCCCTGGATGATCGTGGTGGCTGTCTGCATTCTCTCTGCCACTGTTTTCAGTGCGTCCTTCCCACGTTAGTCAGCAGGATGTACTGTCTCGAAGTCTCTGTGCTTAAAGCATCAGTGGTCTTGCCCTTAGGGTAGGAACGAAACTGCTTATAATGTTGTAAAAGTATTCCAAGGCTTGACCACCCCACCCCCCTCCCCCCACTTTGTTCAGCTTCAGACTCACTTCTTAACTTCCTCACTTTCTGAAGCTTAATACATGGTCTCAAATCTTGCACGTGTTATGCCCAAGTTGCAAAATCTCCCAATGACCACCAGGGAGCCGATATCCAGTGCAAAAGCAAGAGTTTTTATTACCAGGCTCGAGTTGGGGCTCCCACCGATACTGGATACCGACGTAGCGGCTATAGGGAGGAGCCCTGGGTTTTGGGTTGCATTGCTTATATAGGGAGTATACATGGAAAAAAGGATTTCTAGGTAGGGGGATGTCTGATTGGTCACTTTCTTTCGAAGGGTTGTGTGTTGGTTCTTGATTGGTCCCTATTGTCTAGGTAGACCACAAGTTCCTGAGCATTAAGTCAGGAGATTTTGGTCTGGGGTCCGATTGGCTTGTGGGCGGTGGGGTGAGGTCAGGGGATTTCCAAAGGCTCTTTTCCTGGAACCTTACACAATGGAGTTTTTCTGTTAACAAAACGGAGTAGCTTAGATTCTTCACATGGCTACATGCCACCCCTCCCACCCCCCAGCCTTCACACATGATCTGCCTTTGGTTTCAAATTCTGCCTTCCTGCTTTCTTGTCCTCAATTCAGGTGGCACTACAAGGAGGAGATCTTCCCTGAGAGCCACAGACGAGGAGAGGGGTTCTTGCTAACACCCCAGTGCAGGCATTCCGTCTTTTCATGGCGCTGTCCAGTTCCTCGTTGCTGTTGCTTATTTACTTCTCTGTGCCTCCCAATTGACTATAAATGAAAGTGTTCGTTGCTCAGTTGTGTCTGACGCCTTGTGACCCCAGGGACTGTAGCCCTGCAGGCTCCTCTGTCTGTGGAATTCTCCAGGAAAGAATACCGGAGTGGGTTGCTATTTCCTACTCCAGGGGATCTTCCCGACCCAGGAATTGAACTTGCATCTCCTGCATTGCAGGCAGATTCTTTACTGTCTGAGCCACTAGGGAAGTCCTAATAGGCTGTAAGGGATGGCATGGAACGGGCCCATATCTGTTGTTCTGTGTATCTGTTGCTGTGTGTTTTAGGTTTGTTACAGCGGTACTCTGCTTACAGGTATCAAAATCTGTTCCTGTTATCTTTTTTTTTTTTTTTTAACCCTCAAAGCTTAGTGGTAGAAAACAGTCATCATTTGTATGCTCATTGAATACATAGATCAGAAATTTGGAAAGGACATAATCCAAATGTGGGCATGTTTTTCTCTGCTCCAGGTGTTGGATGTCTTAACTAGAAAGATGAGACATGCAGGGGCTATTTTAATGGCTAGAAAATGGAATCCTTTGAAGGCCTCCTACTTCTTTACTTTTAATAAAGTCCAATTGATTTCTTTTCCTATCGTCACTGTATTGTACTAGTACCTTTGGTGGTGAGAGGTCATTGTCTAGCTCAAAATCATGGAAATTTAGCTCATCGGTAGTAAAGGTGGTCGTTCCCACACGTGCTGTGCTTGGTGGCTCAGTCCTGTCCGACTCTTTGCACCCCCATGGACTGTAATCCACCGGGCTCCTCTGTCCATGAGATCCTCCAGGGAAGAATACTGGAGTGGGTTGCCATTTCCTTCTCCAGAGGATCTTTCTAATCCAGAGATCAAAGCTGGGTCTTTTGCATTGCAGGTGAATTCTTTACCATCTGAGCCACCTGGGACTCAATTTGCCTTACACATAGTATAAAAAAGGATAACAAATATACGGTCTTATCTCCTGACCATTCCTCAAAAGAAGCAAAAGACAAAACAAACAACAACAACAACAAAAAAACCCAGGACCAAGTAACAAAACAATCATAGGGCAGCCCTGTAATGTGAAACAGTATCATATACCAGCTAAACCGCTAGGGAAGCCCAACAAAACTTAATTTAATTTGTAAGGAAGCAGCAACAAAACAGAAATAAGTTACTCGTAAGGCAGAATGTCACATTGCGGTTAAACGTCCCCGGATCTGTCGGTACACACCTGCATTGACATACGCAGCCAACACTCCCGGGTAGGAAGTTTCTTTAGTTTAACTAAAACCACTTCAAAACAGAACGAAACTTTTCCAAGTTGCCACATACTGAACCTTTATCCATAGTATTTTGGTAGGAAAAAAAAAGTCTTAAAACTCACCAATTTTCTTATCTTTAAATTAAAAATATGTGCCAAAATTGTTTTACTATTTTTGGTATCTGCCATCTCTGATAGCTCAGTTGGTAAAGAATCTTCCTGCAATGCAGGAGACCCCAGTTCAATTCCTGGGCTGAAAAAATCAATTGGAGAAGGGATAGGCTACCCACTCCAGTATTCTTGGGTTTCCCTTGTGCCTCAGCAGGTAAAGACTCCACCTGCATTGTGGAGACCTGGGTTCGATCCCTGGGTTGGGAGGAACCCTTGGATCTTCAGGGAATCTCCTTCCTGGAGAAGGGAAGGGCTACCCACTTCAGTATTCTGGCCTGGGGAATTCCATTAATTGTATAGTCTGTGGGGTCACAAAGAGTCAGACACGACTGAGCGACTTTCACTTTCATGAATTAACATAGCCTTGAAAAGTACTCGGAAAGCAGCGTGGCTAACTTAAATCAGCACCATGTAAGGAATATACACATGCTCAAAGCTGCGTGCAGGTTAATGGGATGGTGTTTCCCAGACAAGGAGACAAGCTGTGACATTAAGGATTCCAGAAACCATCTGCTCAGACAAGCTCGTTAAATCAAGCAATTGTATAATTTGTGTTGACCCAGCTCTAAAACAGACTCTCTAAGAAAGCTTATCAGTTTTTATTCATGGAGAAATCATATTAGAAAATAAGATTACAATCTCTAGTGATATCTTTGGAATTGACTGTATAAAGGTTCTTTCTTTCAATCAATGAATTATGATTGGCTTAAACCAATAAATGCATTTATTTGAAGTTTATGGTGTAGTTTCCATTATTGAAAGGAATAATACAAACCAAGCTTCAGATAGACCAGGACTGGGTATATTAATATGGCTTTTGGGAGGAGAGACACTAATCATCTTGCTCCGGCAGCTCCCTGGGATTTGTGAGCTCATGCTTATTCTGCTCATTACCTTTCTTGAATTTTGTATTTCAGGTTGTTCGAATAGTTTAACCTTATATGGATGGGAAAAGAAAAAGATCCATGATGAGACCTTTAGGCACTCCTTGGGAGGGTCTGTAGTGGGAACGTGTAGCGCCTTGACTTACTGCCGCAGCAAGATACTGTAGAGAAGGAAAAGTTGTTTCCTGAAATGAAAGTGGATATTGTTAGCAAAGCAGAGGTCTATCAGGCACTCAAGGCAAGAGCTCTCCTCTACACTGGCTGTTTCAGGAAATTTAAGGGCAATTTGGCTTTGCATAATTAGTCCTGCTTCTGCTCACAGTTCTTTAAAACAGTGAATGACCATAGCTTAAAACTAAATAAATATGTGTTCTGGAACTTTCTTCACAGTGTTGTCCTGAAGGCTCACTGTGATACTATACTGTGCTTAGCACAATACACCTAGAAAATAGAGTTTAGATATTAAAACAAGTACTGTCTTTGGAATGAAAAAAAAAATTGGGTTGCTACCAGTTTAAACAGAATTTGAGGATAGAACCACAAGAAAATCATATAAAAATGAACTGCAACCTTAAATCTAATGGGAGAGCAATTAGAAAATTTTGTAGCTGTCTAAAAGATAAATATTTGGCTTTAAGAAGCTACAGAGCATTCAACAAGCTTGCCAAGATAATTCAATAGGGAAAGAAGTGTCTTTTCAACAAATACTGCTGGACTAATTGAATGTGAATGTGTTAGTCGCTCAGTTATGTCCGCCTCTTTGCAGCCTTATGGACCATAGCCCGCCAGGCTCCTCTGTCCATGCAACTGGACAGAGGCAAGAACACTGGAGTGGGAAGCCATTCCCTTCTCTAAGGGATCTTCCTGACCCAGACAGCCACATGTGAAAGAATGAATTTGGTAAACTTCTACTGTATAAAAAGTTAACTCAGAATGGATTACAGACATAAATGTAAGAGCTATAACTACAAAAATTTTTTAAAGAAAATGTAGGAGTAAACTTTTATGATTGTGGATTAGGAAATGGTATGACCTCAAAAGTATAAGCAATGAAAGGAAAAATAGATTAGACTTTATTAATATTAAAAATTATTGTTCTTAAAGGGATACCATCAAGAAAGTGAATCAATAACCCATAAAATAGGAGAAAATACTTGAAATTCATTTCTCTGATAAGAAACTACTATCCATACTATGTAAAGAACTCTTACAATTCAATGGTTAAGACAATTCAACTAAAAATAGGTAAAATATATATATGAGTATGTTTTTCTAAAGAAGATATCACAAATGTTGAGTGCCTGAAAACGTTATTAGTCATCAGAGAAATGCAAGTTAAAACAACATTGAGATACCATTTCATACCCAGTGGAATGGCTAATATCAGAAAGACAATAACAGATGTTGTTTGGATATGGAGACAGTAGAATCTTAAATGTTGTTGTAATTGTAAAATGGTGCAGTCACTTTAGCCAGCAGGTTAGCAGTTCCTTCACATGTTAAGGACATAGTTAAGCAATTCTTCTCCTAAAGAATTCCCCACCCAAGAGAAATGAAAACCTATGTCCCATGAAGACTTATATACATACGTTTGTAGCAGCATTATTTATAGTAGCCAAAAAATCAGAACAACCCTCATATTGATCAGTCGATGCGTGGGTAAATAAAATGTAATAATTTATGCAATAGAAGGCAGTGTGGCAATGAAAAGGAATGAATGAAGTAGTGATATAGACTACAATACAGATAAATCTGGGAAACGTGCTTAGTGAAAGAAGTCAATGACAAAGGGCCACCTAGTGTATGCTTATTTATATGAAATGTTCAGATTAGGCAAATTCCCAGAAATGGAAAGTAAGATTAGTAGTTGCCAGAGACTGGAGGGATGAGGACATGGGGAATGGCTGTTAGTGGCTCTACAGTTTCTTTTTGAGGTGAAAAGATTTTCTGGAATTGTGTCATGCTGATTGTTGTACAACTCCATGATGTTTAAAAACCTCTGAGCCATATGCTTTAAAAGGATGAATTTACTGTTATATGAAGTATAGACCAATTTAAAAAAACAAAAACAAAAAGAGTGAAGTCAGGATCAAGACTTGGTACCCGTGTCTTTGTAAGAGGAGTGCGTCTTTGTCTTGATTTTGAAGTGATGTGTGCTCCTGGTATGTAGAATGACTTTAACCCTTTACTGGCTGTGGGTGCAGGGTGGAAGATCTGGGCCTTCCTTCTCTTTCTGGAGCTGTGACCAAAAGAAGGGAATATAAATTTTCCTTTAGTAAAAATTTCACTGGTCCCAGTCAGTGAGCATTTATTAGGCACCTGGAGAATGACAACCCATGTGCTAGACAAATTAGCAACGATCACTTGATGCATTTTTGTTATTCGTGAATTAGGGCATTAGTTTCCACCTCTGCTGACAAAATTGCTAGAGGTCAGAGGAGAGGAGAAAGTCCTGAGTTAAAACTGGATGGCATTTCAAAAGAGATAATAAACTGTATAAAGCACAGCCATTAATTTCAATATTAAGAATACATTTATTCACTTAATTTGGTGATTTAATGCTATGCTTTTTAAAGCTCCAATAACTGGTAGCTTGTTTTCTGTTTACAGTAATGCAATGAAAATAGTAAAGACCATTCATTGTGCTGTATTGTTTATTTGTTAATAATAGAAATTATTTCTAGGAAATTAAATGATTTTAAAGGTTAAACTGTTTTTAATCTGTATGTTTAAAATAGTTCAAAGATAATTGTATGTTTGGAATAAAATTGTAACATTCTGTTGTGTTTTACTTAAGAGTAATTAATATCATCATGCTATGTAATTTAATTCAGCTAAAAGAAAATCTATTTTCTTTATGTAGGTGTTTGCTTTTTATTATCTTATTTCCATTTTTTTTGGAAAAAAATACACACGTTATTCTCAACACAGAAAAAAGATGAACGAGATGTGAGTAAATTATTTTGACACATGTATTCATTAAATAAAATACAATTGTCTAGGGAGCAATGTAAATGAATTAGTGACAAAGTAGGAAGAATGAGTTAAGATAAATGTAGAACAGGTTTGGGGGGCACTCTGGTATGTTTTCAAATGCTTAGCTGCTTTCTACCAGTATTTCTGCTAGTGGAATTTGGTAGTTTTGAATTTTATGTATCTACTAGTCAGTAATTTTTTAGTAAAGGTAAAGAGTATACTCTTTAAGATTATAATCGTAAAAGCAACTTTTTGTTTGTATGGTGGTGCTAGCAGTAAAGAATCTGCCTGCCAGCACTGAAGATGAGGGTTTGAATTCCTGGGTCAGAAAGATCCCCTGGAAGAGGATATGGCAACCCACTCCAGTGTTCTTGCCTGGAGAATCCCATGGACAGAGGAGCCTGGCGGGCTGCAGACCGTGGGACTGCAAAGAGTCGGACACAACCTAGTAACTGAACACACACGCACACACTCTTTCTCACACACCCACACACACAGTTATTAAGTATAATGGCTAATGTTGTATATAAGCAATCTTTTTTGAGAAAAAATATGAACCCTTAGAGTAATTTCATTGCTTAATATAATCACATGTCTGATTCTGTTGGCAAAAAGCAAAAAATTTTGCAAACAATCTGACTAAAATCTATTTTATCTTAGTAATTTCATTGGCCAAGAATATAAATGTACTCAAAGGTACAAAATTAACCTTTTTTTCTGTGGCTATGCCAATGATATGTCCTATACTAATATTAGAAAATTGCTATGTTTTCGTCTTTATAATGAGGCATAAGATCCTTTAGAGGTTATCTGGTAAGAGTGGTAAAAGGAAGACCTTGGAGTTAGTACACTATTCTTGCTGTGTGACATTTTGTTATATATGTTGAGTGTTCACAACTCCATAATTTACAGCAAATGTTATGAAATGCATACATAACAGATTCTCACTTCTAGATTTGGCACTTACCACATTTTTTTACATAGACAAAAGCTTTATCCAGTATACTTTTAATTTCGTTTTTTAACATCATGGTTTTAGCACTTGTTAATGATAATACATGAAAGGTGGGTTTAGCCAATAATAGAGTCTCCATGCTTGATATTCTGTTCAAGGAGCATTTGATATATCTGAACATTTTGAAAAGGACGCAGATGTTACTCTAAGTAGTTTTAAATTCATGTGTTGTATAATTTCTTGGATTCTGGTCACGGCTATAAAATATCACAAAATGTTTTTAGAGCGGGTAGTTAGGCTCAAAAGTATATTTGATATTTTCAACATCAATGTATATACATATGAGTGAGATGAAGGAGAAGCAGACACACAGAAGGAGGTGGAGGAGAATAAAAAGGATGAGGAGGAAGTAGAGAAAGGAGGGAGAGATTAGTGTTGATAAGAAATATGTTTCAGAGTTTAATATGTATTTATTGAACATAACACTATAAGTTTTGATATCTTTTAAAATTTAACTTTATCTTTCAATTTGCATCCTTTTTTCTTTCATTGTTGTTAGTTTATAGTGTTACATGTTTCAGGTGTACAGCAAAATGATGCACTATTTTTGAAGGTCATACTCCATGTATAGTTATTAGAAATATTGGCTATATTCCCTGTGTGCAGTGTCTCCTTGTAGCTTGTTGATTTTTTACATCAGAGCTTTTCTCTCTTACTCTCCTGCCCCCTTCCCTCTCCCCGTTAGGAACCACTAGTCAGGTCTCTATATCTGTGAGATATATGTCTGTATATTTTTTATTATATTAGCTAGTTTGTTTTCCTTCTTGGATTCTGTACGATAAGTGGTATTGTACAATATCTGTCTTTTTGTTACTTTGCTAGATTTAATACCCTCAGTGTCCATCCATTTTGCTGCAAATGAGTTATTTTATTCTTTCCTTTTCTTTCCTGTTTTATTCTTTACTATGGGTAGTATTACATTGTGTGGATATGTGTGCGTGCATATGTGTCTGTCACATCTTTATCCATTTATCTGTTGATGGACATTTACGTTGCTTCCATCTTAGCTATTGTAAATAATGCTGCCATAAACATTGGGGTGTATATATCTGTTAAATTCATTTCTTTGGACATATATCCAGGAGTGGGTTTTCTTAGTCATGTGATAGTTCTATTTTTAATTTTTCAAGAAACCTCCATTCTGTTTTCCACAGTGGCTACCCCCATATACATTCCCACTAACAGTGTACAAGGGTCCCTTTCTCTCTACACCCTCACCAACATTTATTATTTGTGTTCCTTTTGATGATAGCCATTCTGGCAGGTGTGATGTGATACCTCATTGTGGTTCTGATTTTGCAGTTCTCTAATGAAAAGCAGAGACATTTCTTTGCCAACAAAGGTCCATCTAGTCAAGGCTATGGTTTTTCCAGTGGTCATGTATGGATGTGAGAGTTGGACTATAAAGAAAGCTGAGCACCAAAGAATTGATGCTTTTAAACTGTGGTGTTGGAGAAGACTCTTGAGAGTCCCTTGGACTACAAGGAGATCCAACCAGTCCATTCTGAAGGAGATCAGCCCTGGGATTTCTTTGGAAGGAATGATGCTAAAGCTGAACCTCCAGTACTTTGGCCACCTCATGAGAAGAGTTGTCTCACTGGAAAAGACTGTGATGCTGGGAGGATTGGAGGCAGGAGGAGAAGGAGACGATAGAGGATGAGATGGCTGGATGGCATCACGGACTCGATGGACGTGAGTCTGAGTGAACTCCGGAGATGGTGATTAACAGGGAGGTCTGGCGTGCTGCGATTCATGGGGTCACAAAGCTGTCTC
>SJYC01064142.1:0-17781 GCA_006408675.1 Madoqua kirkii | reverse complement strand
ATGATTGGATGGCATCACCAACTCAATGGACATGGGTTTGGGTGGACTCCAGGAGTTGGTGATGGACAGGGAGGCCTGGTGTGCTGCACTCCATGGGGTCGCAAAGAGTCAAACAGGACTGAGTGACTTAACTGAACTGAATGATTAACAAAGTTGAGCATCTTTTCATGTGTCTTTTGCTCATCTGTATGACTTCCTTGGAAAAATGTCTGTTCTGATCTTTTGTGCATTTTTCAGTCGTGTTGTTTGTTTTTTGAGGTTCAGTTGTATATATGAGCTGTTTGAATATTTTGGATATTACCCCTTATTGATCATATACTTTTCAAATGTTTTCTCCTATTCAGTAGGTTGTCTGTTAATTTTGTTGATCATTTCCTTTGCCCTTAAAAAAGATTTTGGTTTAATTAGGTCCCCCCCCCCACCTTTTTTTTTCTTTCTCCAATAGGAGTTTTTTTGTGGTTCATACTTTTAAAGAGACAGGTCCAAAAGGGTGTTGTTCTGATTAAGGTCAAAGAATGTTCTGTTTATGTTTTCTTCTATAAGTTTTATTGTTTCTGGTCATATATGTAGGTCTTTAATCCATTTTTGGTTTATTTTTAATGGTGCTAAAAATGTTCTAACAACTTCATTTTTTACCATGTGGCTCTTTAGCTTTATCAGCACCATTTATTAAAAAGACTTTTCTCTGTTATGCCTTCTTGCATCTTTTAAAATAGATTAATTTAAGTGTGGGTTTATTTCTGGGCTCTGTTTGGTTTCATTTATCTATATGTCTGTTTCTGTGCCAGCAGCATAGTGTTTTGATTACTGTAGCTTTGTAGTATAGTCTAAAGTCAGGGAAAATGCTATTTCAGGCTCTACTGTTCTTAAAGATTGTTTTAGCTATCTAGAGTCTTTGTGTTTCCTTACATATTAAAATTTATTTTGTTCTAGTTCTTTGAAAAATGCTACTGGTGAGCTCCATGGTAATTCTAGTACTACGGGTACTTTTGGTGCAGACCACATTGCTTTGCCTCCTTTTTAAGCAAGATTTTGACCCGCTTACCCCTTGGCCTCCAGCTACCATGACTCCATATTTTATATAATCCAACCTAGCGGATGGGCTACTCCATCTTGATTAAAGCTGTCACCACACTTATAGCTCCTCTATAAGTGGAAACAAATGTCTAAATAAGTAATAATGATTGCAGTCAGTGCTTGGAGAGCTTAGATAGAGATGTGGAGCTGGAGCCCAGCGGATGGAGTGACTGCCAACCAAAGGGAGACAGAGGGTGACCTGGGTCAGGGATGAGCCGTCACTCCCATGGCAAAGGAGGATAAATGCCTTTAGGGATGAGAAGGAGCACAGTTAAAGCCCTGGAGTTGTGAAGAAGAACATGCCTTGAGGATAAGGAGAAGTGAAGCAGGTCTGGAGTTTGCGTTGCAGAAGTGAGAACATCTGGAGCCAGATTTTAATGCTCTCCAGTGGGAATTTTTATGTGGTTCATACTTTATTCTCAGGGTAATGAGGAGCTGTGCTAAGAGTGATGATAACAACCACCATTTATGGTGGCTCAGAGGTTAAAGCGTCTGCCTTCAATGCAGGAGACCCAGGTTCGATCCCTGGGTCGGGAAGATCCTCTGGAGAAGGAAATGGCAATCCACTCCAGTATTCTTGCCTGGAGAATCCCATGGACGGAGAAGCCTAGTAGGTTACAGTCCATGGGGTCACAAAGAGTTGGACATGACTGAGCGACTTCACCTTCACCTTCACCTTCAACCATGGGCAGTGGGCTGCTTAAGTTATTTGCATGTATGATCTTCTTGCTAATTGGTAGATAAAGAAACTAAGAGGTTAAGTAACTTAGCCAGAGTCACCTAGTAGGTGGCCTGCATAGCTGCATTTGTGGCCACACAGGCTCAGATTCCAAAGGTTTCGCTCTTAATGTAGTGCTTCACTGCCTTCTGTTAACAGTTTTTAAAGAGAGGCGATATCGATTGATGCGAGATCTGTTTAAGGATGATATTTTAGCAATAATGTGGAGGAAGCCTCTAGAGGAAAAGGTAGGCCAGAGCAGTAGTGCGGGTGAAAAATCCTGAGTCCAAACAAAAACATTGGTGGGAAACTGTTGAGTCTGTTACTGAAGAAGCTTTCTCTCTGCCTGTGATTCCTCTCTTCCCACCCTGCCTCCCCTTGGAATCAGAATGGCTATCATCGAAAAGAACACAAATAACAAAAGGTAACAAGGATATGGAGAAAAGGGAACCTTGGTACACTATTGACGGGAATGTAGATTGGTGCAGCCACCGTGAAAACCAGTAAGGAAGAACTACCATATGACCCAGCAATTCCATTCCTGAGTACATTTCCAAAGATAATGAAAACACTGATTTGAAAAGATATGCACCCCAGGGTTCATAACAGCATTGTTTATAGTAGCCATGAGATGGAAGCAAGATAAGCATACACACACAGACACCCACACATATGCATTAACACAATGGCATAGTGAAAGTGAAGTTGCTCAGTCATGTCCAACTCTTTGCAACCCCATGGACTGTAGCCTACCAGGCTCCTCTGTCCATGGGATTTTCCAGACAAAAATACTGGAGTCGGTTGCCATTTCCTTCTCCATGGGATCTTCCTGACCCAGGGATCGAACCAGGGTCTCCGGCATTGCAGGCAGACACTTTACCATCCGAGCCACCTCAATAGCATACCACTCAGCCATAAAAAAGAAGGAAATCCTGCCATTTGCAATAGCATGGATGATAACTATGATAAGTAAATAATTCAGACAGAGAAAGACAAAGCTATACGATACTACTTATATGTAGAACCTAAACAACAACAACAACATGCTAGTGAATGTAACAAAAAAGACTCACAGAGATCAAGCTAGTAGTTAACAGGAGAAACAGGAGCAGGGGAGAGGCAGTAAGGGGTGGGGATTAAGTGGCACAGACTGATAAATGTATAGAGTAACTTACAAGGATTTAGTGTACAACACGGGGAATATAGCCAGTACTGCGTGTGCGTCCTCAGTCATGTCTGACTCTTTGTGACCACATGGACTGTAGTCCACCAGCTTCCTCTGTCCATTGGATTTTTCTAGGCAAAAATACTAGAGTAGGCTGCCATTTCCTCCAGGGTATCTTCCTGACCCAGGGATCAAACCTGTGTGTTTTGAGTCTCTTACATTGGCAGGCAGGTTCTTTACCAGCGAAGCCACCAGGGAAGCCACATTGCCAACATTTTATAATAACTGTAAATGGAGCATACCTTTAAAAATTGTGAATCACTTTTGTGTATAAATTGCAACATATAATATTGGACATCAACTTTACTTCAATTAAATTTTTTTTGAAAAAAAAAGAGAGGAAGTTTCTTGTAAGCCAAAAGCTCACCTGCCACTGTAATATGCCTATATAAACACTACAAAGGAGGAGACCTCCGGATCAGAGATTAGACCATTTATTCACACAGCATTTTAGAAGCAGTAATTCCCCTGTGTCCCAATTCCTTGTGGGCCCATGCAGTGTGGACCAGACACATCTGTGCATGCAGAGACTGTGCCGAGGGAGAGGAACCCTTACATTATGAAACTCAGAGTTTCTATAAGGCAGCATGCATGTTTTCCCCTCTTTCCCCGTGGAGAGATAAGTTGTGTCTGGGGAGGGGAGGGAAAGGTCTAGAGCTTTTATTACCCTTAACATGTAAGCAAATATCTCTGAGGCAGATAAGCCCTTAAATCTCTCTGGAAAAATTCTCTATCTCAAACTTCCATTCGATCATCTTTTTAACCCAGGTTGCTTGTAATTTTTACCCAGAAAGTCCTGAGTATGCAGAAATGTGAACCTATTCATGAAACATAGTCTCCCAGCAGTGGAATGAACAATCTATTGAAATTAGACAGAATTGCTATTTTATAAGATACTGGAATCAGTCTATCTCTAGCTTTCAATATCTACTACACCAATTGAAGTGGACAGTGTTTGAGACCAAATTATCTGTTTAAAAAGTGTTCCTTAAAGAAATTTCTGGGTTATTCAAGTGATAGTCTTGGTTTGTATGTTGAGTGCCAATAAATTATGTTTGAAGGGAATCGTATTTATTCTGTGCTCTGCAAGTTTCTCAAGAAGTATTGATAAATGTCTAACAGAAGGACCAAGGAATCTTGTTTTTATTCAGAAGCCTGGAAATTTCAGGATTATAGAAATGTATCTTGTGAATATATTCTATGTAATAAAAAATTGCATGGGGTGTGAAATTTAAAAAAATAGTTTATTTTAGTTGATAATATAAATCTTAGTTTAGACTTTAGTTGAATACTTTGTAGGTCTTGCATTTTATTTCTCAAATGTGTCTATATATGTATATATATATTGAAAGGTATGTATATATGTATGTTGAAATGATGATAGCAATAACAAGTCATGTTGAAATAAGAAATTCCACTATTCTGCCACCACCAATGTACTTTTCTATATTACCTTGTACTTCAGACACACTTAGCAGGATTTTAGTACATATTAGACACTTTCATCTTTCCTATTAGGGTTGTGTTATGTTTATTTATGGAGTTGTGAGAAGCACAGAATAGAAAATTAATCATATGAGTTAGACGTAGTCAGACTTTCTATTTTAAGTTTGCCGGAGTAGCCCTAGGCCAGCGTTGGTCCTGACAGTGACAAGTTAAACTAGTGGCGGGATAAAGTGCGCTCTTGGCACAGCTGGTAGCCAAGCTGAGAGAGCCAGTTTCACTTTATGCTGATAGCTTTGTAATAGTGATTTTACAAGGCTCTTTGGGAGCTTGACTGCTGCTTCGTCAGAGTTGTTCAGTCTGTAATTTCTTTAAAATATCAAATTATTTTTGCATGTATATTTATACATCATAATCATTTTAAGAGTAATATTTTTGCTACATAAACTCCTAGATCTGTTAAAAGCACTTGCACATCTGAACATGGATCAAGTGAAGTCTCAAAATTTGTTGCCGACCTGGAGTATTGCTTTACAGTGGGGCTTCATACACATCTCTGAAGAATCGGGTTCAGTTGGTCTGATGGGAGGCCTGCTAAATTTGTATTTTTAAACTGTACCCCCAGGTGATTTTGATGCACGTATTGGACCATATTGAGAAAATTTCAACTTAAGAGTTTGTCTACTTCAAACACTTACTATTAGGTGAATACACTGTGGACGAGGGAGAGTGACTATCAGAAAGGCTGCAGTGAACAAAAAACAGCTGTACACTGTGTTAATAAGAAATATTATTGGCTCCTTCAAGAGGAAATTGAGAGGCCAAGGGTTTCAGGTCTGGCTCAGTTAGGACACAGCTCTGTCTCTTCCCGGTTACTGAGCTCTTTCCTTCCCCGAGCAACATGTTGCTGCGCTCACTTCTCCTGTGGTTGCTGGACGGTCACATTGGCCACGGGAAGGGTATGTTCCTTGTTTCTATTTGGCAGTCATTCCCTGAAACTTCTTTGCTTATTGGCCAGAATTGGATCACAGTTCTATCCCTAAAATAATTTTTGACAGAGGAAACAGAATCACTATGATTGATGTAGACTAATTCTTTCTCATTTTTGGAGCTGAAATCAAGTTTATGATCTACCTTGCCTATTACTGAATGGGCAAAGGTAAAATAAATGTAGTAGAAATTGAAAGCTACAGTGTGTTGTTTAAGAAAACATTTATCTCGAATGTTGTTTTTCATCGAAATTATGCAACGTGTTATTGCTTCTCTGTAAAGCCTTTCTTTTATTTTTCTTTTCTTACCATGCTTAACAGTCTTACTCTCTTAGGATAACACTGTAATCTCCAAACTTTTAAGTGTTTTTAATATATAAAAGTTAAAGTCGCTCAGTTGTATCTGACTCTTTGCGACCCCATGGCCTACACAGTCCATGGAATTCTCCAGGCCAGAACACTGGAGTGGTAGCCTTTCCCTTCACCAGGGGATCTTCCCAACCCAGGGATCAAACCCAGGTCCCCCACAATGCAGGTGCATTCTTTACCAGCTGAGCCACCAGGGAAGCCCAAGAATACTGGAGTGAGTAGCCTCTCCCCTCTCCAGTGGATCTTCCCCGTGCCGGAGTTGAACTGGTGTCTTCTGCATTGCAGGCTGATTCTTTAATAGCTGATCTCACAGGGAAAGAAAGCACCAAAGAACAAGTTTTTATATTGTTATTTAATTGAGGTTCTATTCGGAAATATAATTAACGTGTCACATTCATGTCACATCAGCTTGCTATTGTCAGTAAGTCTCATTATTAACTATACACCGCCATGTCAGAGACCATGTCAGTGCTGAGAATATGAGGTTGAATGCAGATAGGTAAGGCTCTGTGCCAGTGGACGTGTATGCAGCTGAATACAGTCTTGTCTCTGTGCAGAGTGCTGTAACTTATCATGGACTGAGTGGCTTAAATAACAGATAACCCTGTACTGGTGCCTGCAAGTCTGTCAGCAGGTTGCCAGCACAGTCAGGTTCTTGGCGAAAACCCTCTTTTTGATTGTGTGGTCACATGGCCTTTCCTTGGTGCCCAGAGAGGGGAGGGGAGAGAAATCTTTGGGTCTGTTAATTTCTTTGCTAATTTTCAGTTTCTTAAGAAATATTTGTTCTAAATATTTGTTTTCAGATAATCATTGTTTTCAAATAAGTTCAGTCATGTCTGACTCTGGGACCCCATGGACTGCAGCACGCCAGGCCTCCCTGTCCATCACCAACTCCCTGAGCTTACTCAAACTCATGTCCATTGAGTACGTGGTGCCATCCGACCATCTCATCCTCTGTCGTCAATCCTCCTGCCTTCAATCTTTCCCAGCACCAGGGTCTTTTCCAGTGAGTCAGCTCTTCATATTAGATGGCCAAAGTATTGGAGTTTCAGGTTCACCATCAATCTTTCCAATGAACACCCAGGACTGATCTCCTTTAGGATGGACTGGTTGGATCTCCTTGCAGTCCAAGGGACTCTCAGGAGTCTTCTCCAACACCACAGTTCTAAAACATGAATTCTTCAGTGCTCAGCTTTCTTGGTAGTCCCAACTCTCACATTCATACATGACTGCTGGAAAAACCATAGCCTTGACTAGATGGACCTTTGTTGCAAAGTAATGTCTCTGCTTTTTATAAGCTATCTAGGTTGGTCATAACTTTTCTTCCAAGAAGCAAGTGTCTTTTAATTTCATGGCTGCAGTCACCATCTACAGTGATTTTGGAGCCCAAAAGAATAAAGTCTGCTACTGTTTCCACTGGTTCCCCATCTGTTTCCCATGAAGGGATGGGACCAGATGCCGTTTCATTTACTTATTTGAGTGTGTCAGGTGTTAGCTGAGGCGTGTGGGATCTAGCTCTCTGATCAGGGACTGAACCTGGGACTCCTGCACTGGGAGCACAGTCTTTGCCCCTGGACTACCAAGGAAGTCCCTGGAGTCTTATCATTTTTAATAAGGGCATTAATCCCACCATGGGGGCTCGACTTTCATGACCTCTTGTAAACCTGATTATCTGCCACATGTCTCACTTCCATCCACATTGGTGATCAGGGCTTCAAAATGTGAATTCAGGATGTAGGGGACACAGTTGTGTAGTCAGTACCGAGTATAGTGTGGTGAGTATGGTGACAGGAAGGCACACCAGGAGCCATGGAAGCTGGGTTAGGAGAGGATCTAACCGAGATTGAGAGGGCTGTGTCAAGCACCTGGAGGAAGTAATATTTAAGTTTGATCTTTAACAGTAATAAGGTAGAAAGGGTTAGCAGAGAGAGTTTCCAGAAAAAGAAAGGCGAGGAAGGACAGTTTGGTTGAGTGTACCCTAGGTTCAGCATGTCATTGTGTTTGGAGCACAGCTGCCTGGTGGGGGGCCAGTGCAGAACACGCAGGGATGTGGGTGGAGAGACTCCCAGCACCAGATTCTTAAAGGCCTTTGTACGTTATACTCTAGAGTTGCGACTTCATCTTGGAGCAAATAGGGAGCCAGTGAATGCCACTTAAAGAAGGAATTGCCATTCTTGAATCCATACCTTCAAGGGGTGACTTTTTCCTCCGTGAATAGTGGATTTCAGAAGGTAAGCTAAGCAATTTGAAAAGTGTTGGTTTATCGAAATGAGGGAGGCTGAAAGTCCGATTGAATTAGCAGAGGTGTTTCATAGGTTGAATCAGCGGGGCTTTGTATTTAAGGACTTCAGTGGGTTAGGATTTATTTCCCTTGGAGAAGGGAATGGCTGCCCACTCCTGTACTCTTGCCTAGAGAGTTCCATGGACAGAGAAGTCTGGTGGGCTACAGTCTATGGGGTCACAAAGAGTCAGACGTGACTGAGTAACTAACACTTTCACTTTTTTCAGTGGGTTAGGAAGAGGGGACTTTGGGGACTGATGCAGTGTCTAACCTAGAAAACTGTGATTTGTAATGCCAGCCGCTGTGATGGCCATAAATTGGATGATACCTCTCCATCCTTTTCAATGCTCGTCCTATCTCCAGGACTTGAACATGATGAATACATTTGTGCCTGACAAAGTGATATATATACAATGATGTTATCAGCTCTTTTGTTCTTAAGTTTTACATTTTAAGTTTTATATCAATACCACTAATATCCGTAAACATAAAAAATGTATTTAGACATATCTTTTTC
This sequence comes from Madoqua kirkii, assembly GCA_006408675.1. Lineage (NCBI taxonomy): Eukaryota > Metazoa > Chordata > Mammalia > Artiodactyla > Bovidae > Madoqua > Madoqua kirkii. The sequence goes on along the minus strand of SJYC01064142.1, from coordinate 9,162 downwards.
AACTCTTACTTGAAGTCTTCCTGATTTTGGTCATTTAAAAATGACTAATTTTCATTTGGCATTTAAACTTATAATACTGCACAGGTATGTCAGTTTTGAATTATGAAATAGCAAAAAATGAAATATTTGTTAAGAGTTTTTGCACAGTAATTATTTTTTCATTATTGCAACACATAGACTTTTGGAAATAAACTATAATCAGGTCTCTATGAATAAATCCAAACCAATCAGAATTGTTTCACAAAAGTGTTTCTTACCACTCATAGTGAGCTTGAAGTTCCTTGCTAGCTCTAAAAGTATGTTACTGTAGCATCAAAAAAACTACGTGAAGAAAATGAAATGTATGATAATTTCTTACATTTTTCTTAGTTGAGCATAAATGTTGACAGAACTGACAGTCTTACATGTACAAGCTCTTACATGCAAAACATGTCTGATTTAATACTCAGACACTCAGAATCATTCATGCTCTCTTGCATTTTGCAATCGATTTTTTTTTTTCCTTAAAGGATCTCCTTTTTACTGTGGTTCATTACAAAGTACTTGGGATTCCACTGTAGGATCTTTTAAGATTTTTGACAAATAAGAGGAAAGAAACTAAATTCTGCCTTTCTACATATCTCTTTATATATTCATTTTTAGACAGAATTGCATTATGTATATAGATTGACTTTAAAATTTGAGCTCCAGGGTCATACTTGGTATTCTTTTTATTTATCTTTCATACTGTATTATTTCAGAGCAAATAACTGTGATCTGCTTTTTTTTTCTTGCATGTGTCCTTATTAAAATGTATTTTAAAATCCAGTTCAGCCCTATTCTCTCTTTTATTCATTTTAAACTGTATGTGTTGAGTGTTCTCAGCCAATCATCAGGTTATTATTTAGCTTTAATTTTTAATATGTTGGGTTATTATATTTGTTCTATTTGTCTCTTAGTCTCTTCCTCCAAAAAATACCTGCTATCTGTGAGCTGAAAATCAGTTATCTAATTTCATTATTAACTCTCTTTGTCAGAGTCAACTTTTGTATCCTTCCTTTCTATTTTTGGAAAGTCTGTCAAATATGATAATTTATGATTTGATTTTCACATTATTACATAATTTTCTTTTGAATTCCACCATGGTGTTAGAAATGATCTATGACTCTTTATGCAACCCCCTTGGTATATTTTATTCTTAGCATGTGTGCTAAGTGGTATGACATAGTCTATGCTGCAAGAATAAATGCAAATCTATTTCTTCTCGTGCTGCATGACTTAGGTGATGGTGCACACTATTCCACACAGGCACTCAGTGATCAAAGCTGGTGGAGCCTGACTGTTACCAGCACCGCTTGGGACAGGCCACGTCATCAGTTACCACATGGTGATTTAATTTTTCTGGCTTCCTGGCCAGGAGCTGTCATTAAGGCCCTCTCTTAGCCCACCAAACTTCATGTGCCTAGAGGAAAAAGAGACCCATGCGTGAGTGAGGGCTAGAAATCGGTGGTGACCTTTTCAAGATTTATCTTTTTTTTTGCAGTTGTGGGTCGTTGTTGCCACACTCGGGCTCTCTCTGGCTGCAGAGAGCAGGGGCTATTCTTTGTTGTGGGACCCAGGATTGTCGTTGTGGTGGCTTGTCTTGCTGCAGAGCGTGGATGCTAGGCACACGAGCTTCAGTAGTTGCAGCGAGTGGGCTCAGTAGCCGGGGTTCTGGTGCTCTAGAGCACGGACTCAGTGCTTATGCACTTACCTGCTCGTGGCATGTGGGATCTTCGGGGACCAGGGATCTTACTGATGTCCCCTTCATTACAAGGCAGATTCCTAACCAGTGGAACACCAGGGAAGCCCGGTTATTTTTAAAAGTTTTTGAGTGTATAGAGCAGATGCTATCTAAATGTTACCTTTGTGTTTTTGATGCAAAACTTTCTCAGATGTATGATTGTTCTCTTGCTTTGGTTTGGCAGAATCTAGAATGCAAAGCATCCGAATATCATGTTTTACTTGTAGTTAGTGTATTTTAACATACCAATTTATACTGTATGAAATACTTACAGATATCTTAAAATGCCTTCTCAGGTTGAGTACTAGCCAGTTGCTCCTGTCTACCACTTATTGGATATTTCTTCTCATTGCTGATTTAAATTGACTCTTTGTGTACTAAATGCTTATGTCTTTTAATCAGCTGGTAGGGAAAATCACTACATCTTTTTCTTAAAAATTTTTTTGAATCATCTTTACATATTTAACCTTTAAGTGAATTTTAGACTCATTTTATTCCTCTTAAGATTTCTGAAAAAATAAAAGCAAGTAAAAGGGTTTCATCCCATCAATATTATGCATGATTAGTAGAAAGCTTTAGAATTATTTTTGTGGAGTCAGCTTCCTGGATTCTAATCTCCACTGAGCCACGTTATAGCCATGTGACCTTGGGAAGATCTAGGCTCTCTGTCTCAGTTTGCTCATCTGTAAAATGGGGATGATAATATCATCTATCTTATAGGGTTTCTATGAAGATGAGTTGAGTTAGTATTTGTAAGGATCATATCACAGTGTCTCGTATGTATAAGGTTTTGTATATGTAAGAGTTTTAAAATTTAGCTGAGGTAAATTAAAAGCAAAATGCTGGAATACAGTGGAAATGTGTGAGCTTCTTAAGGATATTGTGTTAGAGAAATGGAGTTATTTCCCTAGTAGGAGAGAAACACCATGTCAGATAGTATCATTCTTTTGGGTGTTGGTTTTTAGGGTGGATGAACTGTAGATGTACCTGAGAACATCTGAGCTTAAAACGTTTGATATTCCTAAGGAAAGAGTAAAATTCCTGTCAATGGACCCATACATATTGGGGAAAGGCTAACTGAATCCTGCCCTCAAAGCACTGTTTTCATAGTAAAGCATGCCTTTAGAAGTCTGCTGCTGCTGCTATTGCTAAGTCGCTTCAGTTGTGTCTGACTCTGTGCAACCCCATAGACGGCAGCCCACCAGGCTCCCACATCCCTGGGATTCTCCAGGCAAGAACACTGGAGTGGCTCGCCATTTCCTTCTCCAGTGCATGAAAGTGAAGTCGCTCAGTTGTGTCCGACTCTTAGCAACCCCATAGACTGTGGCCCACCAGGCTCCTCCGTCCATGGGATTTTCCAGGCCAAAGTGCTGGAGTGGGGTGCCATTGCCTTCTCCTTAGAAGTCTGCATCTTTAGCCAAAACAAACTTGTTGGTTGTGAAGTCTTTGAATGAACGATAGCAACTAAAAAGAAAAAAATAATGTGTGCAGACAATCATACATTCTCTGAATCTTCTATGTCTGTGAGTAAGGGTAAGTTGGAAATTTTATGTGCTGATAATGCTTTTTAAAAGTAGGCTTTGTTACATTGAGTATTATATTTGAAGAATTATGAAATCTGCAAAGAAGTAATATTATCTGACTAATGTACATTAATATTAAAATATGGAGCTGTATGAACTGAAATATGAATATACCGTTTGCATGACCACCTGAAGCCACATGAATCAGCTCACTTTAAAATGTTAAGAATCCCTTGCCTTCCCCTGAAAGAGGAAGACGTATACGAGATGAACTATTATTGCCATACTAGCGGAGAGCAATATACCTTCTTTATTACAGAATCAGAGAGCAATCCTCTGAGATTCTTATTTGAAGTAGAAAGGAATGAATTTTTATTGATTCGTTATTTCATTTGAGACATCATCCTGCCCTCTTGCTCTCTTGTAGTATGCGTGTTCAATAAATAATACATTCTCTTTTCTCCATGCTGCTATCTAAGAATCTGTTTGGCTCAAAATAAGCCAGGTGTTTCCACAACTTACTGTTAGCTTCTCTGCAGTTTTGCCTAACGGCTGTCAGGACTGGCCTTCTTAATTGCTTTATGTGAGTGATGTTAAGTCACGTTGTAATATCAAAGGTGGTTGGGGGTCACTAGCTGAATGCCCAACTGCCATGCTTAAAGGTGCGTACGTTTCACGCTACCTCTGGTTGATTGCGATGATGGCCGTTGACCCCTGACTGCTGTATGTGCCTGGAGACTGATCGATTGAATCCACTGCGGAATGATCAGGAGCCGGGCTTGTGAGGCCAGCAACAACCAGAAGCAGAATGCAAGTAAGACCCTCGTTTTGTTCCATGGTCTGCTTCAGCAGGGAGCTTGGTTGTGACACAAGCTACTGCATTTCCATAATCAGGAAAACGAACGCCCAGACAGGTCTCTCTGCAGAGGGTTATTTGTATATTTCATCAATGATTCCTTTTGGTTTTTATTAGGAGAACTAGGGTTGTCACTTTTAGATTGTTTTAGTGACCCTCAAAAAAAGGCAAAGGGTATAATTTAATTTTTAAATTTATTTGTTTTTAATTGGAGGACAGTTGCTTTACAGTATTGTGCTGGTTTCTGCCATACATCAACATGAATCATTCATAAGGATGCATATGCCCCCTCCCTCTTCACCCTCCCCTCCATCTCCCATGGTTTGATCTCCCTGCATCATACAGCACATTCGCACCGGCTCTGTATGTTACATACGGGGATGCATATGTTTTAATGCTGCTCTCTCAATTTGTCCCACTCTCTCCTTTCCCCACCATGTCCACAGTCTGTTCTCCGTGTCTGTGTCTCTCCATTGCTGCCCTGCAAATAGACTCATCAGTACCATCTTTCTAGATTCCATACATATGTGTTGACGTACAATATTTATTTTTCTCTTTCTGCCTTATTTCACTCTGTATGATAGGCTGTAGGTTCATCCACAGGATATACTTTTAAAATGGTACCTAGAAGGATTTCTGTGAGTGTTTAATTGAAGTTTGGATTTGGCTAGAAAACCTCTTTGGTTGTTTCTAGACATTCATTCCTCTGTGAAACTGCTGTGCTCTTTAGGGGAACTGCATAGATAGAAATCAGTCTCAGTGGGAGGTGTCACAGTTAGAAAGGCAGCAGGAACTGGGTATGTGGCTTGCATTACGTTAACTACCTCAACCTAGAGGTTAGATTTTTGCTGTCAGCTAACAACATTTTGGAGAGAGTATGTTCATTTTTATTTTTAGTATCCCATTTGGTTCTTCCCTGTCACTTCTAACTTGAACCCTGACACACCTTGACCCAGGCTGAAAGGACAGGATTAAGTAGCGTGAATGCATATCTCTTCGACGATGTATTTGTAATGAAATGTCTCTCTGGGAGCCTGCTTAATACAAATCACCTTTCATTTTCCAACAAGGTAGCCAATGTTGGAGTCAGGTAGTAGTTTTAAATAAAAGTTCATTTTACTACCAACTTCAGAGCTCAAATTTAACACAATTTTTAAAGGGCCGTGACATAATATCTTTAATATGTTTTAGTTTCCAAATATCACTTTAGAATGAAACATATATTTTGAAGGTACACAATGATTTGTGCTTGATTCTCATTAGGTTTTAAAATTATAAATATCTTCGGTTTTTGTCTCATTCAGCATTTGGATAGTTTTGAATTATGAGGATGTGCAAAATAGAGTTAAACATGCATTATAACAGAGACGGCAGAAAGAAAGTGTACATTGAGATATTGAGGAAGAAGTCAGTATCTTTGCTGTGAGCATTCATCTTAATTTCAAGTTTTGTTTACCAACAGTTTAAAGGCCTGTACATCCTCCAAAATTGTGAAAACATTAAGTCAAAGAGAATTAGGAAATGGTAATAAGAGGTCTTCAATGCCAAGTCAATACATATTATGATACTTTGTATTTCTTATATACCTATTCTTTGTTAATACTGGTTTACAGTGTCTGTTTAGCACTTAATACTCTTTTGGTTCTGCCTTGGATTCCATATTTTTATTGAGAAAACTTATTGTCTTTTTCTAGCATAAAAGAAATAGTCATGTTAAAATATTTAGAAAATATGTACAATAGAAATTAATGAAAAGAATTTGTGATTAAATGATACATGATGATATTTGCTTCAAAATAATTTTGGGTAGGGATGAGGATCCTTAAAGAGGTGAGGGTCTAGATGAAACTGTATTGGCCCTGGTAACTTTGGTGTACGTAGTGGTTCATTGTGCTGTTCACTTTATTTTTGTATCTTTTGATAATTTCTGTAAGTAAAATGATAAAGGTCTCTAGTCCCATTGCTCAGAGAAAATTATGTCTTCTCTTTAAAAACAGATTCACAGAAATACACTTAACACATATTCTTTTTTTTTTTTTTAATTAAGCAAAACTGTACCACCCTGAAATAGAGACTCTGAGTATAGTAGACTCAGGTTGTTCTCTCAAATGCCTGGGAGAGTCCTGTGCAGGGCCACCCTTTGAAATTTGTTGACTTGTTGTTGGATGGTCACGTTTGGTGAGTAAGTTAAGCCACATGTGAACTCATTTAGGGGGCTTCAGTTCCAAAACACAGTTAATTGCTGTATTTGTTGTTGTTTGGTTGCTAAGTTATGTCCAACTCTGTGACCCTATGGACTGTAGCCTGCCAGTCTCCTTTGTCCATGGGATTTCCCAGGCAAGAATATTGGAGTGAGTTGCCAGGTCCTTCTCCAGGGGATCTTCCTGACTCAGGAATTGAACCTGCATCTCCTGCACTGGCAGGCCTTTTTTTTTTCTTTTTTCTTTTTTTAAACCACTGAGCCACCTGAGAGCCCTCCTGTTCAGTTGCTAAGTTGTGTCTGACTCTGTGACCCCATGGACTGCAGTGCACCAGATTTCTCTGTCCTTCATTATCTCCTGGAGTTGGCTCAAACTCATGTCCATTGAGTTGGTGACGCCATCCAACCATCTGCTGTCCCCTTCTCTTCTCGTCTTCAATCTTTCCCAGCATCAGGGTCTTTTCCAATGAGTTGGGTCTTCCCATTAGATGGTCAAAGTATTGAAGCTTTAGCTTCAGCATCAGTCCTTCCAATAAATATTCCAGGTTGACTTCCTTCAGGATTGACTGGTTTGATCTCCTTGCTGTCCAAAGGACTCTCAAGAAGCCCTTAGACATAGCTTAAATATTTTCTGTAGGCTGAGATGTGGAAAAAAGTGGAAAAGTAGGGAAGCTACCTCATTCTTTCCACTCTCCTTTTGTATTGTTACTCTCTCTTCCTCTGAAAGAAGAAATGGAGGGAAAACAGAGCAGAAGCTCAAAGGGTTTGTTTCAGAGAGTGAGGAATGAGAGCTGGATTGGCGTCTGCTTCTACTTCTTCTAGCCCCCCGATGTCACCTACTTTAAGCCCAAGTGTGTGTCCATTTCATACGTACAAGTTCTTTTTCCATACCCCAAGCAATAAAAAAAAAGGTCATGAGAAGAGAGTTTCCAGGACAGATCCTTAGGTAGCATGAGTCAAAGAGTTATACAGGTGGCTAGGTAAGTCTTCTAGAAAGATAATTCCCTTAAAGAGATTTAATTATAGTTTTTAAATTTACTTTAAAGGTACCTTTTAACTTAGGTTTTTAGCAGAAGTTCACATGACTTCAACTTTGTGTGAATGGCATTATACCCTAAAAGCATGTGAGAAGCATTCTTGGTGCACTTGGCCCTTATCCATGTTAATTTTCAGAACACTACAGGAAAGTGTTGACCCTGTTATGGAAAATAATCTTGTTGATTATGTAAATGGCTTCATTCATGAAGCAAATGGCTGCCGATCTGTAAAAAACTTTTATTAATACAGCACAGGTCTCTTGGACTAGCCTACCTTTGCATGACTAGTCACTCTTGAACATTTTTTCATGGTGTATGATCCTTTTAATGTGTTGTTGGTTTCGGTTTGCTATTACTTCATTGAGGATTTTTGCATCTATGTTCATCAGTGATATTGGCCTGTAATTTTCTTTTTTTTGGTGATCTGTTTGTCTGGTTTGGATATCTGGGTGATGGTCATCTCATGGAATGTGTTTGGCAGTGTTCCTCCCCCTGCTGTTTTGGGGAAGAGTTTGAGAAGGGATAAGTGTTAGCCCTTCTCTAAATGTTTGACAGAATTTGCCTGTGAAGCTATCTGGCTCTGAGCTTTTGTTGTTGGAAGGTTTTGTTTTGTTTTGTTTTTAATCACAGTTTTGATTTCTGTGCTTGTGATTGGTCTGTTCATATTTTCTGTTTCTTCCAGGTTCAGTCTTGGAAGGTTGTACTTTTCTATGAATTTTCCATTTCTTTCAGGTTGTCCATTTTATTGGACTTTGGATTTTCCTTTAACAAGGGAAAAGCATTTATTTCTATATTACAGGCTAGTTAGCAAGCCAGAATGATAAAGGCATAAACTCCTTTATTCCTCCATCTTGGCAAGGGAACAGTATTATTTTCTGATAATTGGATCAATAAAACATTGCTTTTATAGAAAACTGGACACTGTCACTTACTGAGGAATTTGCTTGGAGCCACTTCTTTTTAATTTGCTCAGATGAGGTACTGGAAGATGGTTTTTTCTAAGATGTGGAAGATATACCCCTTGCTTTTTAAAATTGCTTTGAGTTTCTTAGGGAACGTAAGGATCTGTGAGATGTTTGAATTAATCTCTCTTCTGGCTATGAAGGCAGAAGTGCACGTTTATTTAACTGTTAACCTATCCTCAGAAGACATCCTCCACTTCTTGTTAGGTTTATTCTCTAGACCTCAAAGCTACAGAGAGCCTTGAACTGAGAGCTCTCTTCTCAACCCTTCTCTGTCCTCTCCTGTTTCATCACCCTTTCTCCCTTCCTTGCTGTCTTTTCTCTTCTCCCTTTATTTTCCTTCCTCTCTTCTTTCTCTTCCTTGTCTCTCCTGCTTTAAGCCCCCCTTTCTCTACCCTCTCTGCCTCCTTCTATCCCCCCTGTCCTGGAATGTGCAGTTTCAATGGTGACTAAGTTAAAATGAGAGGTCACTAGATGCCATGGCTAAGTGGCAGCCAAATACATAAATAAGTATCCAGAGAAGATGTTTTCAAACTTGACTTTAATTAAAAATTAATCTCTCTGAAATAACAGGATTCCTTTATTGCTAAGGAGTAATTCAGTCAAACATTACTTGAAGCAACCTATCAACTTCATTTTGGAAGTGCCCTAGGTCTGTTGACCTTAAATGTTGGCTTAAAGACGATCTTGCTTTGGTCTGGCAATATGTTTCAAAAACTTATTGTTATTTTTACATGGGTCCAGGAACTAGTGGAAATTTTCAACAGAAATTAATTTATTATAAAACAACTGAAAATTCAAAGTACATAAAATTTTTCCTAG
>SJYC01064141.1:0-12573 GCA_006408675.1 Madoqua kirkii | reverse complement strand
AGACACAATACCTACCATGAAATGATATTTGGAGGAGATATTAATACTTTTCCTAAATGTCTAGGTAATTTCTGATATTAGAAAAACACCAAATTACAGCAAAAGTCAATATAAAATATTATAGAATATAAAGATGCTAAAACTAAAAACTAAAAATCCCTTCTTAGTTGTGCCAGGTGCTCCTTAGTTGTAATCAACATGGGTTTTTAAAATAGCCATTAATGGAAAAATTATGAATCATATATTATGTTTATGTGGTGCTATCATTAAGTAGTTCCATCTAGAAGTGGAACCCGGTAGGAGTAGAGCAGACCCAAATACTGAATGGAACAGTCGGCCTGTGGAGCTCATTCAGTTCATTCACTCAGTCATCTTCGACTCTTTGCAACCCCATGAACCGCAGCACGCCAGGCCTCCCTGTCCATCATCAACTCCCGGAGTTTACCCAAACCCATGTGCATCAGGTGGTGATGCCATCCAAGCATCTCATCCTCTGCCATCCCCTTCTCCTCCTGCCTTCAGTCTTTCCCAGCATCAGGGTCTTCTCCAATGAGTCAGCTCTTCGCATCAGGTGGCCAAAGTATTGCAGTTTCAGTTTCAACATCAGTCCTTCCAATGAACACCCAGGACTGATCTCCTTTAGGGGGACTGGTTGGATGATCAGTTAAAGTTGCTATTACAAGTAATTCTCTTTACCTCTCATAATGTAGCTTAAGTAGAGAGGTTTTTGGAGTGTGTGGCGTGTGTGTGCATATGTGTGTGGGGAATGTGGATGCATGTATATGCTCATGAGTGTGAGTGAAGTGAGTGAAGTTGCTCAGTTGTGCCCGACTCTTTGCGACCCCATGGACTGTAGCCTACCAGGCTCCTCTGTCCATGGGATTTTCCAGGCAATAGCCCTGGAGTGGATTGCCATTTCTTTCTCCAGGGGACCTTCCCAACCCAGGGATCGAACCCGGGTGTCCCACATTGTAGACAGACGCTTTACTGTCTGAGCCATACCTGCTAAGATTGTATAAGCTCATATGTGTGTTTTATTCTTACGTGGTGCTCTACAGGTAGACCAGGTCTAGTGTGTAACTTTTCACACAGGTACTGAGGCTCATTCAATCTTATTTTTACTTTCTTCTCAATAGGCAGTTTTCATGTGATGGTTCAAGAAGGGTGTCACCATCATACGTATACTTGAGGTCATCAGAAGAGGAAAGGTTAGCTGAGCATATGTCCATTCCTTCTAAGACAGTAGCACACTTCAATTCTCTGGAGGTTCCATAGCCGAGTATTAGTCATGATCACATTAGATGCAAGAGAAGCTGGAAAATCTCTAGCTAGGCTGTTGTTTACCTATTTAATTCAAAATTTTTAATTTGGCATTTTTGCTGTTAAAAGGAGATGATGCATATTCATGCAAAGCCAGAGATCTCTTCCAGAGGTACTGTGTATGCTAATCCACCAGTGCCTTGTGGTTTAGTCAGTAGGTGAGCCCAAGCTACTGGTTCCGATACTCATTGGGCCTGAGGAATATTCTTATCACCTGCTGTTTTGGCAGGAGCCGAAGGACTACAGTTCTGAAAGTGACTGGATGTCGTCTAATGTTAATATTTCCGGTTAGCAAAGGACAAGCTAAATTGCTTTGCTGAGAAATATATTTTTTGTACCTTTAAATGTACAAAATGATTTATTTAAATGTACTAAAAGATTTAAATGTACTAAAGGATTTATTTAGTTAATTTTGTTCTTGTGTGTAAATAAATGTTCTGGCATGCTCCAGTGAAAAGCACATAAATAGGGAAGATAATTTATAGAGAAAGTTTAAACATACTCAATTTGCTGTAATTATAGTCAGAGCAGGAAAACATTCCATAATGTATTTTGTACAAATCTATGCATTTTTGCAGATACGCTATTTATGGCATATCTTTTATAGCCTTTTTTCTCTGACCTGAATAGCAAGGCTTGTCTGTATCTGATTCATTTGAATAATATATTTTGATCTTTTTGCATATTTCTGTTAATATCCCTGGGTAGATGCTTTCATATACATTAGACCGTTTAATCCTTTGGATATGAAGGGTGCTGTTATTTTCTCCTTTTCACTGATGAGGTCACGAAGTCTGTTGTCAGAGGAGGGTGCGGATACAAACCTAATTCTAATCACTGTCTTTTGCTTCTTGGAGTTTATTCTACATCCTCTTATTCTTGGAGCTCCCCCAGTGGTGCAGCGGTAAAGACTCTGCCTGCAATGCAGGAGACCTGGATTTGATACCTAGATCAGGAAGATCCCCTGGAGAAGGAAATAGCAACCCACTCCAGTATTCTTGCCTGAGAAATCCCATGGACAGAGGAGCCTGGTGCGTTATAATCCTTTTGTTCTGATAGCTACCAATTATTACTTTATATTTGCCTATATTTTAACTTATTTACTCAGTTCTGAATTCTTTATAGATAAGAACTTAATTATAGAAAACAAAGTATTTGTTTCCCACATGTTAGCTATGAAAGCGAGTAGCATTTGTATACCCAGAACACTGAAAGATGCTCATTTTGATTAAAAAAATCTATGCATGCTGTTTATTTTCCTTTTGTATATGGAGCCGAGGTTGTGCAGTGTGCAAAGGATCTGAGGAACTGCCTTGAAATTTCTTCTGTGCTTTAATCTCAGGTGTTTCTGCAAGTCCTAAATCGTTTAATGATGACTTCCAAACAGAAAAGAAAATATAGAATGAAGCTATTAAAAATTAAGCAGTAGTTAAAATAGATACTTTTGATTTTCTTTTTTCACAAAAATATTTTTTCTACTTCAAGAAATTAAGAATTTCCTCTTCAGTTGTTTTTTAGTTAATATCACTTAAATCATTTAATTTGTAAAAATATGTTTGTGTAAAAAAAACACAAAAAACTGTTGAGAATTCCCTGGTGATTCAGTAGCTAAGACTCCATGCAGGAGGCCTGGGTGATCCCTGGTCAGGGAACTAAGCGTTTTGCATGCTGCAACTAAGATCTCACATGCCACAATGAAGACCCAGCACAGCCAAATAAATAAATATTTTTAAAAATTGTTGTCATACACACACTGAAAGAAAACAAGTGATTTCCTCTTTACCTTGATATAAGGAAAGACATATCTACTTATGATTCAAAATCCAAAGTCAATAAAAGAAATAAATGATAATTTGGATACCACACACACAGAGCTCATGGGATAAAACACCATTAGCAAATCAAAGACAGCTTATGAACTGGTAGTAAATATTTGCAACATATGCCACAAACAAAAAGCTTAATACATCCTTAATGTACAAAGACTAAAGCATCAAAAAATAAATGGGAAAAGTTATGAACTATCAATTCAAACTTGCAAGTAAAGATATAAAAATGGGACTCGAGTATGAGGGAAAAAAGTTCAAGCTCACCCATAATTAGGTAAATGCTAGTAAAAATAGTACTGAGATGCCATTTCTCAACTATCAAGTTAGTGAAAATTAAATACTGTGGTAACACATCCCACTGATGAGGCCAGAAAGAAATAGGCACTCTCAAACATTGCTGGAAGGAATGCACCTACTACAACCTTCCTGAATGGAAATTGGACAATACTTGGCTGTATTACATGTGCTACTCTCCTTTGACCAGCAGCTGCACTTTTAGGAATATCCCCTATAAATACGGTACTCTGGAAATACCTATACAAATTTATGCATTGCAATTTCAATGAGAATTACAGAATAGTGGAAACACCCAAATACCCACATGCAAAGGAATGGTTGAATCAGCTATTGTATAGTTATTGAGAAAGGCAATGCCAAAGAATGCTCAAACTACCGCACAGTTGCACTCATCTCACACGCTAGTAAAGTAAGGCTCAAAATTATACAAGCCAGGCTTCAGCAGTACATGAACCGTGAACTCCCTGAGGTTCAAGCTGGTTTTCGAAAAGGCAGAGGAACCAGAGATCAAATTGCCAACATCCGGTGGATCATGGAAGAAGCAAGAGAGTTCCAGAAAAACATCTATTTCTGCTTTATTGACTATGCCAAAGCCTTTGACTGTGTGGATCATAATGAACTGTGGAAAATTCTGAACGAGATGGGAATACCAGACCACCTAACCTCCCTCTTGAGAAATCTGTATGCAGGTCAGGAAGCAACAGTTAGAACTGGACATGGAACAACAGACTGGTTCCAAATAGGAAAAGGAGTGCGTCAAGGCTGTATATTGTCACCCTGCTTATTTAACTTCTATGCAGAGTACATCATGAGAAATGCTGGACTGGAAGAAACACAAGCTGGAATCAAGATTGCCGGGAGAAATATCAAGAACCTCAGATATGCACATGACACCACCCTTATGGCAGAAAGTAAAGAGGAGCTAAAAAGCCTCTTGATGAAAGTGAAAGAGGAGAGCGAAAAGTTGGCTTAAAGCTCAACATTCAGAAAATGAAGATCATGGCATCCGGTCCCATCACTTCATGGAAAATAGATGGGGAAACAAGGGAAACAGTGTCAGACCTTATTTTCTTGGGCTCCAAAATCACTGCAGATGGTGACTGCAGCTACGAAATTAGAAGACGCTTACTCCTTGGAAGAAAAGTTATGACCAACCTAGATAGCATATTCAAAAGCAGAGACATTACTTTGCCGACTAAGGTCCGTCTAGTCAAGACCATGGTTTTTCCTGTGGTCATATATGGATGTGAGAGTTAGACTGAAGAAGGCTGAGTGCCAAAGAATTGATGCTTTTGAACAGTGGTGTTGGAGAAGACTCTTGAGAGTCCCTTGGACTGCAAGGAGACCCAACCAGTCCATTCTGAAGGAGATCAACCCTGGGATTTCTTTGGAAGGAATGATGCTAAAGCTCAAACTCCAGTACTTTGGCCACCTCATGAGAAGAGTTGACTCACTGGGAAAGAGTCTGATGCTGGGAGGGATTGGGGGCAGGAGGAGAAGGGGATGACCGAAGATGAGATGGCTGGATGGCATAACGGACTCGATAGATGTGAGTCTGAGTGAACTCTGAGAGATGGTGATGAACAGGGAGGCCTGGCGTGCTGCGATTCATGGGGTTGCAAAGAGTCGGACACGACTGAGCAACTGAACTGAACAACAACAACAACAAAAAAGCAGCATTATTCACAATTGTTAAAACCTGAAACCAATCCAAGTGTCCACTAACACATAAATGGAAATACAAAATATGTATATTATTCAGAATATAGAGAATATTATTATTCAGGATATTATTCAGCCTTTAAAAGAAAGGAAAATCTGCAATATTCTAAAACATGAATATACCTTGAGGACATTATACTAAGTGAAATAAACCAGTCTCAAAAAGGCAAATGCCGTGTGATTCCACTTGCATGAAGTACTTGGAGTAATCATATTTAGAGATTAAGTCATTATTATAAATGTGTGAAGTGACTAGTTTTAAGATAATAGCAAGTGTCCAGACATGTTGGGAATTGAGAATGCATGATAACAATTAAACAACAGCAAGAAAAAAATTCCCAAACTGCTCTGAAGCCACATGCAACCCCCATGCCTAACATACACTCCATGGTGCTGAATTTCTGGTCAGGCAGGCTGTCCATAAGCCCTGATAAATTCCCTTTTCTTTCCCCGAGACGAAGCTAAGGATCTGTCATTCTTAATGAACACCTCCCTATGATCCTTTTTCATTTGAAGTCATGCTACAAAAATTTAAATATAAGAGTTTTACCAAAATTTTACTGAAATAGATAATTGGAATCAGGATTAGATTGCCATTTTCTAAAGTCTGTCTTTTAGAATATATTTGAGAAGATATCACTTTATTGTGCTATTGTAAAGCAAAGTAGAGTTCATGCTTGGCATTTAGAAGGTACTTGATGCATATTAATTGAATGACGGAATACCTGAATTGCTTTTATGAATAATAAGAGCCATTTGTAACTAACCGATTGATCACTTGTAAACAAATTACATAGAGCTGAAGTGCTTTGAAGCAGCTTGTGCTTGTTGAAGTACTATTGTACTATTGATTTGCTCTCAAACTAACATTAGTTAGTTTCAAACTAACATTAAAGCAAAATTAAGTCCAATATAATTCTAACTTCTTAATATAAATTATTAGTGTGAGGGGGGTCACCAGTGATTGAAATATTTTAAAAGATTATATTTCTCATTATTAAACAGTTCTTTTTTTGATACATATCTTTATAGTATGTACAGACCCAGAATTTCAGAAAGTCAAATATAGAATAATCCTTTACAAAATAATTGAGTAGTATATTTCTTTGGTTGGCTACTGTACTCTTCCTGCCTGCCTGCCTTTCTTCTTTTCTGTTTCCTTTCTTATTTCCATAATCATTTCTTAAGCTCTGTGCTAAAGATAACTTACTCCTGAAGAATAAAAATAAGATAGTCATAACTGTCCTTAAGTAACATTGTGTTAGAAGGGTACGAGAGTGGCTATATCTCATTTGACTATATTTCCTATTTCTCGGATGTTTATAGTCATTGTGATTGTTTAAACACAAAGAGCATGTCTTTGCATTTCATTTTTATTTCTTAATGCCTAACATGAATGAGCAGGTTAAATCATTAAGTATTAAAAACTTTTCCATAATGAAATTAAGATTCTATAAAGCTCTAGTCCATTTGGAAACTGAACCTCTATATAAAACATACCTTCCTTCTTGCTGAGTACTCTTCTTGAGCACTGCAGGAGTACTCGTGTGCAGTGGCGTTTTGTGTATATCAGTAGAAATAGAAACATTAAAAAAAATTAGGGGCATTTTTCTTTATTTCTACTTCATAGGTTTATCCAAATTTCGTTGATGAACAAAGGAAAACGGTTTCCAGTGCGTGATAGCAATATTCCAGTAGAGAAGAAGAACCGTGCAGAGCTATGTGGGGATAGGAGCCAGTGATCTTGTGCGGGTGAGGGAAACTGTGGTATTAAGAAATTTCAGATGTCAGTGCATTAATATGGCACAGGTTTATTTCTCAGTTGTATCACTTCCTGATGTGAGTTGGGCCACTCCCCTGAGTGACTCTTCCCTCAACAGTTTTCAGGAATTCCAACCATTTCCCTCTTAGCTACGCAGATGGGAAAGACTCACACTCAGTGTATTTAACCATCTAGTTCCAGAAGTAATAGCTCACTTTGGCTGTTGATGAGAACTGAGCAACATATTCCCAAGCGTGTCGCTGAGAACTGTGGTCTTGCTTATGCTCAGGAGGAGAGAACGCTGCGGTGAGCACACGGCCTGGTTTCTTTTCACCCGTGGATAGTAATACGTAAAAATAAACTGCTGAAGAAAGAAAAGAATTATGTCCAAAGCAGGCTTTTTTACTGGACACAAAAATAGTACAGCCTTTCCCTGAAGGGCTTCTCGTATCTCCATCCTTTAACACATCTTATTATAAAAAAGGATGCCCTCCACTGAAGACTGACGTTTCTTTGATCTCTCTTCAAAATATATTACTAGTCTCTCTAGTAGAAAGTCTCCACAGTTTTATATGCTGGCCAGAATTCTGATTCTCTAATTCACATAGAATTATGATAGTTTATAATATAATTTGCTCCTCTAATGTGTCATACTGATGTCCAAAAGTTGGATATTAATACTGTAGACTCATTTGGCTATAAAATGTCAACAAATCATGACTTAAGATGATCTGAAATCACGGAGGGCTGCAAACATGTCGTAACAAGGAGAATGTTACTCAGAATATCTGTAGGTTGCATTCCACTGATTAAACTAGTAAAGGGCATTATCTAAGAAAGTGGTGGAAGTTAGGAGCCAGAGTACAAAGTCTTAGAAAATCTACTTAAACCCTTCTGTTTTTGAAGATCAAGTGATTGAGTTGAAGCCACATAAAATTTTTTAAAACTTCTAGTTCCAAGTTCATGAAGTACAAATTATTTTCTTTAACATAGCATCCCATTTTCTTTCTTTTCAGTATTATATATTAGTTCAATAAGGTTGCCTAACTTCTCCCTATTCTCTTCTCTCCAGATACAATAGCTCAAAATAGCAGATATGGAATTTCCCCGGTAGCCCAGTGGGTAATACTCCATGCTCCCAATGCAAGGGGCCTGGGCTCCCACCCCCATCAGGAACTAGATCCCACGTGCTGCAACTCAGAGGTCATGTGACACAACAAAAGGATCTCCCATACCACAACTACGACCCAGCGAAGCCAGCTAGCTAAATCCATACATGCTTTTAAAAAAGAACAGCAAGCATGTATTTTCCCATTAGTGGGTAAAGCTGGGCTTGACTGAGTTTGCCATAATGCTGTGGGTTGGGTCTAGGTTTTCTCCATGTATTTCCTCTTCCTTCATGAGCTGGTGGTACCCAAGGTTCCCAGGTTCTTTCCATCTCAATGCCCTGACATTGCCCGTAGGACGGTGTCCTCCTCACATGGTTGAAGTTTTCTGACCAGCACTACGTTGCATTCCAACGCATGGGAACAGGGGGAAGAGAGAAGACTGCCACAGAAGCAATGGCCTTTGGAAGTTATTTGAAAGGGATTTCTGCTCTTATTCCATTGGCCGTAGCGTTTAAAGTGGCTGACTTTGTGACCAGGTAAACTAGTGGATGTAGCCTTTCATTTTGAGGCCCTGTATTCAGGTAAATAAAATCTTGAGGATCGACAGAGAACAGATATTGACAATAAGCAGTCTGTACATTCAGAAAAGTTTGAACTAACATATATATTATATATGTATGAATATGGCTATGAGTGTATGTGTGTGTTATGGGGGAATGAGCATGAGTAGAAAAGATAAAAAAAGCCCCCTCTGCTCAGGAGAAACTATGTAGATAACAGTCTTTTCATAGCAAGAAAATGAGATTTTTGAACTTTTCTTAGCTCATCAGCCTTCAGTATAACTTACATGATTACCTAGATAAAATGATTGTCTACTTGGTTTTGCAACAAGAAACAGCCATGTGTTTCAAATCTCCCTTATGGGAACCTGTATTTTGTAAATAACCAAGTTCATGTACAGATTAAATGCGAGAACTTGATCAAATGAAAAGTTTGATTAAAATGACATAATAAAGCCTTGCATGTTTATAAGCACACATCATAATTTTATTTCATATAATGTGTGCTATATCATCTGGGTTGTGACCTGAATTATTGGAAATATCATGCATGTATGTGGTTTTCTTCTCTCTAGAGCTTAGAAATTCCATTTCAGAACTATTATTGAAGATCGAATTGATGTCAGCCAGGAAGCTGTAACTTCCTGTCACTTGGCATTGAATTACTACATTGAGTTTTTAAACAATGAACAATTTAGCTAAAAGATGCAAGCTTTTTTTTTGACTTATCGTTAGTACCTAAGAATATGAATCTTTGATACTGTTTCATCCCCATTACAGATATGGTTATTGGCTCAGAATCATATTCAGCCCTCTTTTATCTTGAACTAATCAAGTCCAAACTTCCTGCTGGAAACCCATGTATGTTCTTTAAATGTGGACTGCAGAGCCGATTTATCTGATAAAGCAAATAACATACCGTTTTCTACAGAAATGAAGCAGAACAGCCAGGTTGCAAGGAGCATAATGCTTTCCCTGCCGTTTTATTCCTCCTGTGCATCACCAGAGGGAAAGATGGGATGGTATAAGAATGTAGTTTGTGAAGCCTGATGCAAGGCGGTATTTTTTAAAAGCAATTTTCCTGAATATGTGGTATACAAGAGAAAGATTTGTTTTGTCTTTGAAAATTGGGTTGCAGTTTTCTGAAAACCCACAAAATTTGCATTATATCTCTGTTGACTTTCTGGTTGCCAGGTTCTCTGTGACACCTAAAAAACAGTAGACATTTATGTGTGCAAGGGCCTTTATGGAGCAACCAATGGTACCAAGGCTCTGTTTCATGGTGTACAGCCTAGTTCAGTGGAGCGTGAAGGTGTCCTGGGGTTGGCTTGATGGAGCCTGGGTCTTTGCCTGAGAGGATGAGCTGGGAACTCAGCTTATGGGGAAGGGGCAAGACAGAGCCTTAAGCATCTACTTTCTTCCTGGCCCTCTGACACATGGGAGGCTCTAGGGGGAAAAAAAAAATCTCTCTCCCTCTCTCTCTCAAAGGAAGAATCCCAAGGGAGAGGCCGTTTTCTCAAGGTGAGGATCTTGAATTTATATTGTGATCAAGTCATACATGTCCCAGGCTGCTTGGTATAGTGACTGTTAAGATGTAGGGACAATTTTTCTTTGTGCTGAATTGTACATTGCATTGCAAGATATTTATCATGTTCCCGCTCCCTCCCAGTAAATGCCAGTAGTGTCTCCCTTTCATGGGACAACCGAAAACAGCCCACTCCTCCTGGTATGTTGTAAAATGCCACTTACAGAGAGGTTCTATCCCTGCAGAAAATCACTTGCTATAGTCCCATAGTTGTTTGGTTGATTGATTTATCTATTACAAATAATTGTACATTCTGTAAATCTTTGTTTTTATTTTAACATTTCTTATTTTTATTGTGAACGAGTTTAAGTGTTAAGAAAAGCACAATGAATAAGCATAGAGAATATCAGAATTGACACTTACGTGTACTCAGCATCTAGCCTTGCCACATTTTAGCATGTGGCTTTCTAAATTTTTTAAAGCATGGGGTACTGCATCATTTTTAAAGCTTTCTTTGTGGTCTTCCTCAGCCTCTTTTCCGTATCCTTACCCCAGGAAAAAAACTGCTGCCTTGATTTCAGATTTTTAATTTCTCATGTATTTTTATGATCTTACCATATTTCTGTATATTTCTTAGTGGTATTTGTTATTTATTTACATATTTTAAAACTTATTGTAAATGATATTACAGCCTATTCTTGTGCATCTTCTTTGCTTGATGCATGATTATTATCAAGATCTGTCTATGAGATATAGGCGCTTTAGATTATTCATTTTAAAAAGCAATAAACCAGATAATACAAATACATGCCACAACTGATTTATCTGTATTTCTGATAGTTGCATATTTAGAATATATCTAATTTTTTAGAACTCAATACCAATGCTATATTGAATGTTCTCATATATATCTTTTAGTGTACACATTTATCCCTAGAAATTGAACTTATGGGTGTGAGGGTCTGCTGACGTTTAATATAACAAGTTTTGCAAGATTACTCAATAGTGCTTGCCTGTACCAACAAAGCATTGCAGGACCCACCACTGAAAGTTCATGAAATTTTAGTATTATCTTTTGCAACTGCTACTATTGGCAACATTAAAAAATGTTAACAATCCTTTGTGTGGGTCATTGTTTGTTTTTAACACTTTGTATTTTCGCAGTTACTACTTTTCGTATGTTTATTGGGTATCCATGGTTCCTCTTGTGGGCCTTGCCTGCTCATATGAATTTTTTCCATTTTTCTACTGGGTCTTTTGTCTTCTTTGTAGATTTTTTTAGCCAGATTTCTGTTTTTAGTATGTATACACACACATATGTATATGTATACTTTAAACAGATTTTCCCAGCCTCTGACTTTTGTATGTTATATGCTTTTTGTTGTACAAATGAAGTGAAGTGAAGTCACCCAGTCCTGTCCAACTCTTTGCGACCCCATGGACTGTAGCCTACCAGGCTCCTTAGTCCACAGAATTTTCCAGGTAAGAGTACTGGAGTGGGTTGCCATTTCTTTCTCCAGGGGATCTTCCCAACCCAGGGATCGAACCCAGGTCTCCCACACTGCAGGCAGACCCTCAAATGGCTGAGGCCAATTTTTATCAGTCTTTTTTATTAGAGTTAGCAGTTTTCCTGACTTGTGTAAAAAAATCTTTTTATATTAGTCTTATTTTCTCTAGGTGGAAAGCCAATTGTCCAAGAATCAGCTTTAAAAATGATCATTTTTTCCCACATTGGATTGCATATTAAATAATCTTTATGTGGTATTTCTATTTCTGATCTATATATTTTATTCTGATATTTATTTATCTTTTCCTTTGTCCAGTACCTCTGTGACCTAAAGATCTTTGTTTTAGATAAATCTTATGTTTATGAAAGTGTGCGTTTTTCAAAATTGTCTTGGCTAGCCTTATACTTAACTCCTTTTATTTTCTTTGACCACCCCGGGTCTTCCCTGCGGCATAGGCTTTTCTCCAGTTGTGCTGAGTGGGAGCTCCTCTCTGGTTGTGCTGGAAGGGCATCTCACTGCCGTGGTTCCTCTTGTTGTGGAGCCCGGGGTTGAGAATGTTCGGGCTTCAGTACTTGCAGCGTGTAAGCTCCGGAGTCGCAGTTCCTGGGCTCGGAGCACAGGATCAGTAGTTAAGACACATGGGCATAGTTGCTTTGTGGCATGTCGGATCTTCCTGGATCAGGGATTGAAGCTGTGTTTCTTGGCATTAGCAGGGATGGTCTTTACCACTGAGCCACCAGGGAAGCCCATCCCTTTGTTCTTATACATGAATTAATAATCCTTTGAAGTTATTAATACATAAAAGTTATACACTGAAATTTTGATTGGCACTGAATTGAACTTATAGAATAATTAGAATAAAACTCTAATTAACAAATAGAGTTCATTAATAATTAATTAATAATTAATAAAACATCCTATGCTATTCACCCCTTCTACTC
>SJYC01064140.1:0-14978 GCA_006408675.1 Madoqua kirkii | reverse complement strand
CATGAACATGTTATCTCTTTATTTATATAGAAAATCTTCATGTGTTTCCATTTAAAATGAGACCATTCTATTAAAAACACATTTTTTTCTAGTTGTATCTTTAGGATATTGTGTTCTATGTGTCTCTTACTAATGGAATTGGTTTTAATATTATATTTTCTTTCACTGTTTTTATTGTTGTTCCTGATACAAAGGTATATATATTTTGCTGGTGTATTGTAAATTATAGCTTTATTTATTCTAAATCATTTCAAGATAAATTTTCTCAAACTCTCCATATAATTGATAATACTATATGCTGATATTTTTCCTACCTTTTCTATTCTTATTACTTTGTTTTAATTTTTTGTCTCAACATGGTGATAAGTGCTCGTGGTATAAAGGTTTATTGAATGGGTGACAGACATTTTTATCTTATTCCTGCCTTTAGAGACTTATCATTTCACGCATGATTTTGAACTTTATATATATTTATAAATGATGCTTAGTAATGATTTACATTGTTTTAGGTTGTATATGTTATTCAGTCACTAAGTCATGTCCAATTCTTTGAGTCCCCATGGACTGCAGCATGCAAGGCTTCCCTATCCTTTGCCATCTCCCAGAGTTTGCTCAAGCTCATGTCCACTGGGTCATTAAGGCCATCAAACCATTTCATCCTCTGTCAGCCCCTTCTGCTGGTCTCATATTCAATATGTTCACCATTAATATGGTCTTCTCTACGGTAGCTTTTGACTTCTTTCTATTCCTATTTCTGTTATTTAAAATTTTCTTTTTATATTTAAATCATGAATAGGCATTCCTATAAAAAATAGTTGTAGACTTTTTTTTTTTTTTACAGCAGATATGCTATTCCAGTAGTTTTCTAATAGTTGTACAGTGAGTGGTTGAGTCCTTTATTATGGGGAACACTGGAGTCGTGGGTCTGGGACCCACTGATAGGAGGATGAGTGGAGCTTCTGGCTCCAAAGCCATTTTCTACTGAAGCAACCTCTTAGCCCTTTCGGGCTTGGCTCCTTTGTGCTTCAGAAGTACTGATTGAGCTACGTACAGATGACAGTCAGCCCTTGAGCAACATGGGTGTGAACTGTGAATGTCCACTTACTGTGGACTTATTTTACTAAATACGCAGTAGTGTTAGTATAGTATCCAAGGCTGGTTGAATCTGCACGCAGCACCATGGCTATGGAGGGCAGCCGTGAAGCTATCCTCAGATTTTCTACTGTGCAGAGGGGTGGGCTCCCTTAACCCCCACTTTGTTCAAAGGGCAACTGTATTTAACAATTCGTTATCAGAATTCAAAGCATAAACAATGGCCGTTTCACCTCAGATTAATGGTTTAAATTCCAAAAGAAACTTCTAGTCATTTCTTAATGATTTCTGGATCTGGTTTTATTACTCAGTCAGCAGTATGGACACAGGGACTGTTGATTCTTTTTGCATTCTCTTTGCCTTGCATAGAGGTCATAGAGCCTGGGGAAAATATGTGAAATAAACTGAGCCTCTTTATTTTCTTCATTTATAAACACAAGGCATCCGGAAAGCCTGTATTAGGATATTGAGTTCTGGATGGTTAAACATCTCAGATGAATTTAGGCTTTCTTTTGGGCAAGTACATGAATTGGGATGCATAAGCACATTCACCCCTCCACAGAGCAAAGAAAGTAATGAACTGCTGCTGCAAAAAAATGATGCAGATGGGTGCTGCGGAAAACGCACAGAGGGCACACACTGTGTGATTCTACTTAATGCGAAGTTTTAAGAGTAGAAAACAAATCTGAGGTGATAAAGCGGAAGAGTGCTTACCATCCGAGTGAACACAGCTTCACTCTGGGCTTTCCACGTGGCTGAGTGGTGAAGAATCCGCCTGCCAGTGCAAGAGACACAGGAGACGCAGGTTTGATCCCTGGGTCAGGAGGATGCCCTGGAGGAGGAAATGGTGACCCACTCCAGCATTCTTACCTGGAAGCCCCATGGGCAGAGCAGCCTAGCGGGCTACAGTCCATGCACTCGCAGAGTAGGGCACAGCTGAGCACTTACAGATGCACCCTCACTGCTGTGAGGGAGGGGAAATCAGTAAGCTCAAGGAGTTTTGGAAACATTTTGTATTTTGATATGGGTACTGGTAGGCTGCAGACCATGGGGTCGGGAAGAGTTGGAAATGACTCAGCGACTTCACTTTCACTTTTCACTTTCATGCACTGGAGAAGGAAATGGCAACCCACTCCAGTGTTCTTGCCTGGAGAATCCCAGGGACGGGGGAGCCTGGTGGGCTCTATGGGGTCGCACAGAGTTGGACACAACTGAAGTGACTTAGCAGCAGCAGCAGTAGCAGTGCTTAACTAAGTAAATCATAGGGTATACCTTTAAGATTTTTGTACTTTTTATGTGTGCGATACCTTAGTTAAAGACAGAATGGCTGAAATAAATTCAGAAAGGGCTCAACTATGTGTTTTTGATAAAATACAGTTTAGATATAACCTTTTTAGGTTCATAGGGAATTACAGTTGGCTCTTGAACAACAAAGGTTTGAACTGCACACGTCCACTTATATTCAATGTTTTCAACAAATAGATATTCCACTTTTACATGATCTGTGGATGGTTGAATCCATGGATGCGGACAGCTGACTGTAAAGTGGATTTTCAACTGTGTGATGGTCGCTGACCCTGAAACCTCCTTCGGTCAAGATCAGCTGTATTGGTTGGAGCATGTATGTATGTAAGCATGCGTGCGTTTCACAGGCTTGCCTCACAATCATATGAATCCGTGTATGGACAGCTACCAGCCTGAAGGCATTGTGTCAGGCCTTTGGGGGAATCTGAGAAAGTACATAAGGCT
The DNA here is from genome assembly GCA_006408675.1 of Madoqua kirkii. Classification (NCBI taxonomy): domain Eukaryota; kingdom Metazoa; phylum Chordata; class Mammalia; order Artiodactyla; family Bovidae; genus Madoqua; species Madoqua kirkii. The sequence continues at coordinate 12,137 of SJYC01064140.1, read as the reverse complement.
GATAGTCCAGCGGGTGCTGAGTAACTAGATAGTGTAATGGTATGGTGGAAGTCTATAAACGCCAGTAGACTCTTGGGAAAGAAGGGATCAGTGTGTTTGGAGCAAGGTTGGGGGCATCACATAAGACTTTGGAGAGGAGGTGGATTTGAGGAGACATTTTAATGATAAGGAGGAGTTTGTCAAGTAGAAGTGTGGCACTTAGGGGTATGTGAATGCTCAAGCTGTACAACCAGGCGCTGTACTCAGGAACTGTATATTTCTTATAAAAATATAAACTCAGAAGTGGTACTACATGAAGCTGGAAAGTTGAGACGGGATCATGAATAGGGTAGAATGTTGAATGACATACTAAGGAAATTTGATTTTGATTTTCCTTTTGGCTTTAGGGGTTAGGGAACTGTTGAAGAATTTTAATTAAGCGCCATGATTGTGTTTGCATTTTTTGAGATAATTTTGGCAGAACCTAAGACAATTTTGATCTTCCCTGGAGGTATCCCTTTGCTGCTTTTCTCAATTTATGTAACTTCTAAGAGTTATCTCTTTAGACTGATGACTCATAAATCCAAATCTCTATTCCAAACGTCTCTCCTTTTTCTTCACACTCTGAGTAGAATTATTTCTCTGTCCCTGGATAGAAACTTGTCTTATTTCATGTGTTTGTTCACCTTTAAATAATATAATCTTTGTGGTCACTTTAGGTCACAAAACAAGTTTCAATTTAAAATTTAGAATATTTATTTCAATACATTTATAAACACATCATTACTCAAAGCTCTTCCTGTTCCTCCAAACCAAGACTGGGTACCAGTTCCCCTCCTTACCACACTTCAGCCATTTGGAAAGAACCTTCTTTTTTCACCTCCACACTCATTCACTAGAATCTTTGTAAAGGAGGTGGAGAAGAGAGAAGAGCTATAGAGGTAGAAAATTTCTTATTGGTTGCTCTTGGCTTAAGGGCCAGTACTGGCTTAGTAACCTGATGGCCTAATTCTCTGTAGGACTGGGGGATATGAACACTAACTCTTGGTTATTCATGTGAGATGTTTGAGGACTTCCCTGCTGGGTCCCTCTGATCTCACCTCCCTTGATCTGGAAAATGATCTCTCCTTGAGCATTTCAGATCGCCTGGCCTTGTCTTTTCTGCAGTCCCTAGAGCTGCCTCCTGCACGAGTGTCTTACCCATCCTGGCAAATTGCTTTTTTGAGCAGGATCCCTTTCCTATTTTATATGGATTCAGGCAAACATTCCTACCACAAATTCCTATTCTTGTTCAAAGACAGATAACATCTTTGATCTGCAATCAAAGAAGATTACAATTTACTCCTCAGATGCCTTGCCCTCTCCTGCTGCCACAGGCCACCTTACCACACTTAGGTACTGAGCTTCTGGATTTTCTTACTTGCAAGGGGACCTACAAATGCAGGGAAGCTCTCTGATGATCCCCTTAAAATCCCTGAGAGAAGACTAAGTCAGAAAGTAGCACATATCCCAATCACCCAAAAATCCTTTCATAAATCTCATATTCTTCATCTTTTTTATCCTGCATTTATGTGAGGGGCTTTTAGATAAATTTGAGCAAGATGTAAACTTCTTAAGCTATATAAAAATGAAGCTATTTGTACTTATGCATAAAGTAAATGAATTTCACTCCCAAACTTGACCACTGAATTATATTGAGTAAGAGAAACATACTTGCAATTATCTCTAAACGAGAGAATAACCTATGAGAATTTTTAAATATACATAATCTGTTCTTTTTGAGCTAGTTTTATTATAAATGGTTTTTATTCCCTGAAAGTAAGCATAAGTTGTATTAGATTCTTTATGCATTTAAAATGAACTGTTAGTTACTTAGTTGCGTCCAACCCTTTGTGACCCCATAGACTCTAGCCTGCTAGGCTCCTCTGTCTATGGAATTCTCCAGGCAAGAAAAGCCAGTGGGTTTCCATTTGCTTCTCCAGGGAATATTCGCAGCCCAGGGATGGAATCTGGGTCTCCCGCATTACAGGCAGATTCTTTATTGTCTGGATCACCAGGGAATATATTTAATATTCATTTCATTCCGTCCGTGTGAAATTCCCTTTTATCATTGGTGTAAACTTCTCATAGATATTCCAAGGTTTTGATGTTAGATGAAACTGAAGAGTTTTCTGGTTCTCCTTGGTTTTAGTTAGATGTGACTCCCCATTGGACTGTAAACTCTGTAAAGACAAGGACTAGATTTGAAATTAGACTCCTTTATACCTGCATGGTGTTGAGTACATATTAAACACCCAGTGCTGTGTGTTTTAAATGTCTTTTAACACTGTAGTGAAAGGTAATTTAGATAACATTGGTAAATTTAAATAATTTAGAGCATTAATGATACTTTGGAAATTCTATTTTATACTCGTATAAATTTGTTCAGTTGCTAAATCATGTCTGACTCTTTGTGACCACATAGACTGCAGCATGCCAGGCTTTCCTGACTCACAGAGTTTGCTCAGATTCATGTCCTTTGAGTCAGTGATGCTCTCTAGCCATCTCGTTCTCTGCTGCCTCCTTCTATTTTTGCCTTCAGCCTTTCCCAGCATCAGGGTCTTATTTCCAATGAGTTAGCTCTTTGAAGCCAACTTCTTCACTCTCTTTTACTTTCATCAAGAGGCTCTTTAGTTCTTCTTTGCTTTCTGCCATAAGGGTGGTGTCATCTGCATATCTGAGGTTATTGATATTTCTCCCAGCAATCCTGATTCCAGCTTGATTCCAGCTTGTGCTTCATCCAGCCAACGTTTCTCATGATGTACTCTGCATGTAAGTTAAATAAGCAGGGTGACAATATACAGCCTTGATATAGTCCTTTCCTAATTTGGAATCAGTCTGTTGTTCCATGCCTAGTTCTAACTGTTGCTTCTTGACCTGCATACAGATTTCTCAGGAGGCAGGTCAGGTGGTCTGGTATTCCCATCTCTTGAAGAATTTTCCAGTTTGTTAAATGGCAACCTACTCCCGTGTTCTTGCCTGGAGAATCCCAGGGACGGGGGAGCCTGGTGGGCTGCCGTTTATGGGGTCACACAGAGTCAGACACGACTGAAGTGACTTAGCAGCAGTAGCAGCACACAGTCAAAGGCTTTTGCATAATCACATATGACATAGTCAAATTAACACATAGTCAAAGTCTCATATGAAGCATATTAGACATCAGAAGAACCATACAGATTGGTTATTGGCCATTTGTATGTCCTCTTTTTTTTCTAAAAATTTTTAAAAATTAATTTCAGCTTTGCAGGAAGTGGTTGAACCAGTTACCACCTCTTTTTCTCCAGTGGTAACATCTTGCGTAACTGTAGCACAATGTCAAAGCCTGAAGTTGGCATCAGAGATACTAGAATTGATTCGTATTTCATCAGACTTATACGCATTTATGTTTGTGTGTATATGCGTTGTTTCATGCGGTTTTTCACATGTACAGTTTCATACAACCACCCCTACATTCAGGATTCAGCACTGGTTTCTTACTGCATGACTTCTTTGTATCATCTTTTGCAACCTGACCTCCTCTCTCCATCTGTAACCCATAGTAACCACTAGTCTGTTCTTCATCTCTATTATTATTTTTGGAGTGCTGTTAAAATATTTTTTATTGTAACCTTTCTTTGCTTGATTTTTGGATGTTTTTACATGTCATTTTACATTTAACAAGTACATTTTCCTACTCTGTGGGTTGCGTTTATATTTTCTTCTTTGTACAATCTGATGATTTTGGTCATCTGATGCTCACAGAGGACTCATTGGAAAAGTCCCTTATTCTGGGGAAGATTGAGGACAGAAGGGGAAGAGCGTGTCAGAGCATGAGATGGCTAGATGGCATCACTAATACAATGAGCATGAACTTGGGCATACTCTGGGAGATGGTCAGGGACAGGGAGGGCTGGCGTGTTGTCATCCATTGGGTCACAAAGAGTCGGACACGACGGGGTGACTGAACAACAGCAACAGCAATCTAATGAATAAAATTCTTGATTTTAATAGAATCTTATTTATATTTTTCTTTATGTTTAGCTACTGTTGTCTTGCTTAAGAAATCTTTCCCTTCCCTCAGATCACGAAGCCATATTGTTTTGTGTATAATCCACCTGAAGTTGATTACTGGTGTGAAGCTAAGGTCAAGTTTTATTTTTTTCCTTATGAATATCCAGTTGACCCAGAACTCTTTATTAAAGGCTTTTCCCCAGGGCTTTGCAGCTCTACCTTTGTGAACTGCGTATGTGTTATGAGTCCTTCTTTGGATTTTTGCATTCCCTTGGTGAACTTGTCTACCCTTGTACCAGTGAAATTGTTTTTTATTTACTGTTGGTTGATAATAGGTCTTCACATCTGGTAAAGCCAATAGTTGGAATTGTTCTTCATGAATGTCTCGGACTGTCACGATCTTTTACATTTCCATATATATTCTACAAACATCTTTTAAAGTTATAAAAACAAAATGGGACTTTGATTAGTAATGCACTGAGTCTAGGCATGAGCTGGCGTTTCGACAGTACTGAATCTTAATTTATTAATATGGCATAGGCCTCTTTCATTTAGATGTTTATTTTTGATGGTGTTTTATTGCCCTCTCATAAAGTTTTTATCATCTTTTATGAGATGCATTCCAAGATATTTGTTATTTTTGTGACACCATAAATAGTATATTTTTAGAGTTCTGAGTATTTGTTGCTGTTATAAAGAATATAAAGGAATGTTATATATTTTTATCCAGGAAAATTGCTAAACACATTAATTCTGGTAATTTATCTCTTGATTTTTTAGTGTTTTCTGCATGCATCATCATGACATTTGCAAATAATAAGAATATTTTCTTCTTTTTGATGCTTTATACCGCTCACCTGCCTCTGTCTCCTTCCTCCCTCTTTCCATCTGTCTCTCTCCCTCTCTTGTATTTTCTTTTCTCAATGCATGACTAGGGCTTTAGGTACAATACTTAGTAGATATAACATTAACAGGCATTAAGTGCTATTCCTGAGCAAATGGAAAATCTTTAGCTTTTTATCCGTAAAGCATGTGTTTGCTATAGACATTTTATGACTACACTTTATCAGATAAAGGATGATTGTGAAAATCCCTTTTCGGTCCTCATTTGCCAAGATATTTTTGCTTTTTTTGATCATGAATCAATGTTAACTATGTCAAATTATATTTCTGTGCCAATAGAGATGAGCACATCATTTTTCTTCCTTGTTGATATGGGAATTATACTGATGGATTTTTAAATCTTAAACCAGTCTTTTATTCACAGGGTGATACCAACTTGAAATTGATTCATTTTATACTTGACTGGATTCAGCTCGCTCGTGTTCCTTTAGGACTTTGGCGTCTATGTCCACCAATGAGATTGGCTTGTAATTCGGACTTCAGTAAGCATCTTTGGATTGCTTTACAAATTCTGTGATCTTCCCTGTGTCCAAAGTGCTTCTCTTATGGGGTTTGCTATATTAGATAGTGATATCATCATGTGTTCTCATGATGATGTTCACACATGGATGATGCTCATGGATGTTCACACGTCCGTTCTCCTGTCCAAGCAGTTACCAGTTCCGTCGACCCCACCTGTGCCCCGTGGCACTCAGTCGGGCCATCTTTCCCCATCTGTCAGCTCCTACACTTGTTCAGAATGCTGTTGTCTCTTTGATTGTTCTCATGATCCCTATAAAGTTTTTCTGCCACAAGTTTTGTTCTTTCCCAGCTATTTTCCATACTTTAGTTAGATGGACTTTTAAAATTGAAAATATATACATTCTTTTCTGTTGCATTCTTTCTTTAAAAACGTCAGTGGTGTCTCATTGAATTTCTTTGAATTTCTCAGATAGGCTATGTTTTCTCCCATGTCCAAGTCCTTGCCTGTGCAGTTTCCTTTGCTGGTAAAGTTCACATAGGACAGAAACTTTGTACAGTGTATATAGTAAAAATACCTATGCTGCAGAGCAGAGGAGTTGTAGAATGAGCAAGGGTTGGCCAAAGAATGGCTAGTCAGGAAACAGTCCAGGAGCTGATTTTTCAAACATTATCTGTCTACTTTATCATATATTTTATGCTTGACTTGGCATGTTTAGTGGTACCTGGAGGTGAGTTCTTAAAGGAAACATACCATGTTCGACTGTGCTTATTTCTGGATAGAACAGTTTATGGGTCATGTCAAAGTAAAGCCTTTCAAGTAAATAACCAGGGTGGTGAGGAACGGTTGCAGGCACAAGGCATAGTTAACCCTGCTAAGTGATACTTGAAGAACTGTCAGATGAAAAGGGAAATTGAAAAGATTTTGTGTACATTGAGGACTACAAGGATATAAATAATTACAATGTACAGACACATTCAGGAATGCAGACTTCATTTCCAAATTAGGAAGAACAATCTAAAGCCTGGAACTCCCCCAATCTGGAAAGAGCTGCCTCCTGAGACACTAAGTTTCCTCCTGTTCGATGTATTCTTGCAGTGGCTGGTCAGTTGTGTAAAAGGAATTTATATATTAGAGCAGTGGTTCCAAGACTCAGGCCATATCTCAGACTAGTTAAATCATAGTCTCTGGGATGAGACACAAGAATCAGTTGCTTCTGAAGCTTCCCAAATAATTCCAAAATACAGAAAAAAGTTTGGAAAGTGTGCTGCATTAGGGGGAGGTTTCAACTCTTCAGTGGTTTTCTCTCATCAGAAGGGTTTAGAAAAGATGGAAAAACAATAAAACCAGAGTGTTTGTGAGCACTACCCTGTATCTCCTGAATTGGCAGAGTGGGGTGGACCCCAGGAATCTATGTGATTAAGATTATTACCAGTTGACTCGCTTCTCTGGCTGGGTTTGGAAACTGCTGGATTATAAGGAGAGTGCCTTGTGTGTTCATCATCCGACAAGGCACTTAATGAACTCATTTATGGTATCCTTGTGGACAGTAAAATATATACTGTGAATTGAGACAACTGTGTCTGGGACCAACAGTGTGTTTTGAATTGAAAGGTGTCTGAATTGAAATTCCAGTCCTGTTACATTTATTTAACTAGACTTACAAAATTTACTTACCCTCTCAATCTCCTCACTGTAAAATGGAATCATAATATCCATTTTATAGGTTCATTTGGAGGTTTCAATCAAGTTGTTTATGAAAAGTGTCAGTCTTGTATAATGTCTATCAGGCTCTTTTCTAAATTGTAGCTCTATGAATGCTGAAATTAATGAGTGAGACCATAGGGCATATACACATTTGGTGAATGTGTGTGTTTTCTAGATTGATTTTTTTTTTTTTGCTTTAATCCCTGTTAATTCCTGGTTTTAATATTCTATTTTGGTTTGGGTATTATAATTGGTGTTTTAAAGGCCCTAGGGTTAAAGAATAATGCCATTTATTCCCTTTCCTATTATGTGAAATATAATCCATACCTACAGTTTTTTTCTAAATTGGACATTTCAGATAAATTTTTTTCATTAATTGTACTATAAATGGTGGGCTAGTAGACTTAACTATTTGCTTCTTTTTTTATTATAGGCTTACAAGAACTGTAATTATTTATTAAAATGGAAAACTGTGAAGAAAGAAAAAGATAGCAGTTGCAGTTAAAATTCCTGGATGAATATTTTGCTTTTGAGAAGTCTACATTTGAGAACGATATGTTGATTTGGAAAGTCCCAGGAGTCAATTACAAAATCCACTTTTTCCATTCAGTCAATGGATTTTTTAATCATTTCTTGGAGCTGATGAAATTCAGAGATGGTGCGTGATGGGAAGTGTTTTCCTAGTGATTGCATCTTGGATTAGCTTGCTGCTGTTTTGAAGATATTCTGTTGTGAAGGGCAAGAACCTAATGTGATGGATTTATCTTCAGAGATGAGCAGACATGGGAAGAATCCAGTGAGTCACAAGCTAGAAGATCAGAAAAAGGTAATACAGATACGTTTGCTTTTGCTTGGTCACATTTTTTTTTTTTTTTTTGCTTACACAGAAGACTGTAAGTTGAAAATGAATCTGCTCTGAGAAATAGCATGCTCTTTCATGAAAATTAATCCTGCCATGTAGCCAAGTGTTGCTCTGGGCCTGAATTTCATTATCAGCTAGTGGTTTAGTTTCTAAAGTCTTCTGAACTCATCCATCCAATGGGTTTGTAAAGAATTCTACTATGTGTACACACCCCTGACTTGATTCTGTTAATAGAACATGCTGGTCTGACTGCACGTGAACAGTTTTCTGAGATCCAGATGACGTGTGAGCTGTGGGGCATCTCTGGAGCAACGGAGCGAGACAGAGTTTTCCTAAAAGAGGACAAGTGCCTTGCTGCCGTTGCTGTTCGAAGGCTTAGCTGGCCTTTGAAATTCTCTGATTTCATGTCCTCGGGGCATATCAACCTCTTAGTTGTCCACCTAGCCTAGAGAGAGTCATGAGCCAACTGAGCTATGGTTTGCCTCTTCATGTGTGATGTCCAAGCAACTAATGCAAAATATCAAGAAAGCACTGTGCTAATATATATATTTTTAATGGGCTTAGAGAGCTTCTGAGAGGAAGCTGGAGATTGATCCTGAGGGCTGCATTTCAACCTCGTTTTTCTACCTTTTGAGAAACTCTTACCTGCTACACTGTGGTACTGTTGTGGGAACCATCTCGAGAGCACTTAGCAGAAGGGTCAGGGATGGTCCCCAGGAGAGGAAGCCTGCTCTTAATGAAATGCATTCTCTTTTGTGGTGCCTTTCATTGAATCCATTAGTACAGAGAGGCTTGTGGGGACCCAGGGGCTAGGGCACAAAAGCAAGGAATAGCGAGATAACAGAAAGATGTTTAGTTAGAGCTGGATCTCACGGACACGATTAAGGTTTGTTTTTACATCTGTCTCAGAAATTATTTACTACTTACTTTGTACTCCCAGAATGCAACTAGCTCTTTCACAGTTTTAGAAGTAAGCAATTTAGAAGAAGCCAAGAAGATTCAATAGCTTATGAATTTGTTCTGATTTTGTGGCCACTGCCACTACGATGGGGGCTACAGGGATCCTTTTTGCAGCAGTTTGAGCAGAAATGGATGGACTATTTATGCCCAGTTTGGATCCTCCGTGAAGACTACCTTCAGTATAAATTAAGTCTTAGAAAATACTAAGTATTGTAAAGTCCAAAATGCCTGGAATCTGTTTTCAATTCATTGTGGATATAAATTCCTGCACAAATAAGTGTGTTACCAAGAATGCTTTTGTGTTTTAAATGGTCGCATTTTTTTTTCCCCTTGCTGTTTAGCAGTAAGGGTGTTAATCTGAAAAAGTTGGCGAGGTAAGTTTCTGTCTAAAGCATGCTGTTCAAATTCTTAACTACAAAGGAACCATTTAATTTATTTCCTCTATCCACATTTCTAAAAATGTCCTTCACACTGATGATAAAGTTTTGCCTACTGTATCGGACCAGTGAGGAATGTGAATGACAACTACTGCCTGCCATGTCAATAGACAAAGGATGTTGCAGCTGTCAACCATCTGCCACTACAGCAGATGGTGTGTACCTGGGGAGACTCAGGTACACACCATCTGATGGTGTGTACCCTGAGGAGACTCAGGATGAAGAAGTCCAGGATACTGGCCCGACATAGCTGAGGTGCATATCAAAGGAATGATTCCAGTGAGCCAAGACTCTTGCCTCTCCCTATATATAGAAAAGCACTAAATTCCTTAACTTCAGTATTTGGTTTTCTTTGATTAATGATAATTTTCCAATATTCTGACTACCTGGTCTTTGTGCAAAAACTCCTTCATATCCTGACTTCTCCCATAGCTCTTTGAAACAGTCACTCAGAGCTATCTGAGAGAGTGTGTCCTGGACTTAAGTTTATTCTGCCCGAATAAAACGTAAGTCTCAACTTTTAGGTTTTGAATTTTTTTCATCTGCCTAGAGGAAAATGAATTCAGTTCATTCACTCAGTTGTGTCCAACTCTCTGTGACCCATGGACTACATCATGCCACCCTTCCCTGTCCATCACCAGCTCCTGAAGCTTGCTCAAACTCATGTTGATTGTGTCAGTAATGCCATCCAACCGTCTCATCCTCTGTCATCCCCTTCTCCTCCTACCTTCAATCTTTCTCAGCATCAGGGTATTTTTCAGTGGGTCTGTTCTTTGCATGAAGCAGCCAAAGGATTGGAGTTTCAGCTTCAGCATCAGTCCCTCCAATAAATATTCAGGACTGATCTCCTTTAGGATGGACTGGTTGGATCTCCTTGCAGTTATATGGAACTGATTTAATAAGAGCTGCACATGGAAGAATTTTGTATGGCATTTTGAAGGGAAGGTAGAGATATGAATTTGCAGAAAAGGGAGACAAAAATGGGTTTTATTGGGCTTGTAGGCAAGGAAAATACATTTTGTTGGGTAGATAAACAACTTGAGCTGGAACTTATAATTATACACTAGAGTACTGTAAGTGTATATATTTGTTTAACATGTAACATGATTGAAATGCTGTGTGCATTTTATGTGTTCATATTTTTTTAAAATTATTTTTATCCCTACTGATGCATTCTTTCCTAGTTAACACAATCTATTTAAGAGCTAATTTTCTGTTTCTAGGAAACAAACCAAGAAATTCCAATTGTAAATAAAATGTAGAATTATAATTGACTTTGTTTAAAGTTGAAGCTGAAATTAGCTTTTCACCCCTTCTGATTTTCATTTGCTTTTCACTATGCTTTTGGGGGGCACCCATGCATTCAAATTACAAAAGTTATCAACAATTTGAGGAGAGTTTATTTGCCAATTTTAGGCCTTCATTCCCTGAACTACCTGCTTCTCTGAACATTTTCCTCCTAAATTTCCATCCTTCTAGCAGCCCCAAATTCTTTCCTCTGAAGCATCAAGTCAAAAAGTCTACAGTTTTCTGCTTGAGTTTAGCTGACCCACTCCTTGGGGACAGAGGTAGGAAACAAACCAAGAAATTCCAATTGTAAATAAAATGTAGAATTATAATTGACTTTGTTTAAAGTTGAAGCTGAAATTAGCTTTTCACCCCTTCTGATTTTCATTTGCTTTTCACTATGCTTTTGGGGGGCACCCATGCATTCAAATTACAAAAGTTATCAACAATTTGAGGAGAGTTTATTTGCCAATTTTAGGCCTTCATTCCCTGAACTACCTGCTTCTCTGAACATTTTCCTCCTAAATTTCCATCCTTCTAGCAGCCCCAAATTCTTTCCTCTGAAGCATCAAGTCAAAAAGTCTACAGTTTTCTGCTTGAGTTTAGCTGACCCACTCCTTGGGGACAGAGGACTGTGCCCTCAAAACCATTGAAATATACCTGTTGTCTCTTTTGCTTCCTTATCTCAAAGTTCAAATCAATTCACATTTCTCCAAGGCTTTTCCTTCAAATAAGTGAGTTTTAAAGTACTTTATTGGAAGTTTACAATTATTATCAGAGAGCAGTTTAGTCTGATATAAGCTATTCTTTTACCAGTACTTGAAATGACTTTTAAGGCTGAAGATATGGAGTTGCCTTCTGGGTTCTTATTTTTGTTAATGAGCAATAAACTTCAGTCTATCATTTTTATAGGTAAGTTCTGACTGATTTTAGTTGCTCTTCTTTTCATTGGTTTTCTTCAACTTCCCTATGGTGTGTGTAGTTTTAAGGTGTGTGTGTGTGTGTGTGTGTGTGTGTGTGTGTGTGTGTGGTGTCAGAGGAGGCCAAGAGGAGAGAGATGACTTGGTTTACTGCTTCGATGTCAGGACTCATTACTTAATTTTGCAACATTCTTAATTTATCTGTTCTGAATATTATGTCTCCTAACATTCAGAAAATGAAGATCATTGCATCTGGTCCCATCATTCCATGGGAAGTAGATGGGGAAACAGTGGAAACAATGTCAGACTTTATTTTCTGGGCTCCAAAATCACTGCAGATGGTGACTGCAGTCATGAAATTAAAAGACGCTTACTCCTTGGAAGAAAAGTTATTACAAATCTAGACAGTATATTCAAAAGCAGAGACATAATTTTGCCAACTAAGGTCCGTGTATTCAAGGCTACGGTTTGTCCAGTACTCATGTATGGATGTGAGAGTTGGACTGTGAAGAAGGCTGAGTGCTGAAGAATTGACGCTTTTGAACTGTGGTGTTGGAGAAGGCTCTTGAGAGTCCCTTGGACAGCAAAGAGAT
>SJYC01064139.1:0-11693 GCA_006408675.1 Madoqua kirkii | reverse complement strand
TATGAGACAACAAAAGAGACACAGAGGTATAGAACGGACTTTTGGCCTCTGAGGGAGAGGGAGAGGGTGGGATGATTGGGGAGAATGGCATTGAAACATGTATACTATCATATAAGAAACGAAGCCCCAGTCTATGTTCAATACAGGATACAGGCTGCTTGGGGCTGGTGTACGGGATGATCTGGGGAGGTGGTGTGGGATGGGAGGTGGGAGGGGGCTTTGGCATTGGGAGATCATGTACACCTATGGCTGATTCATGTCAATGTATGGCAAAACCAATACAGTATTGTAAAATAGAATAAAGAAGAAAAAGAAAAAAAGAAAGAATCACTATGAACAAAGCTAGTGGAGGTGATGGAATTCCAGTTGAGCTATTTCAAATCCTGAAAGGTGATGCTTTGAAAGTGCTGCACTCAACATGCCAGCAAATTTTGAAAACTCAGCTTTGGCTACAGGACTGGAAAATGTCGGGTTTCATTCCAATCACAAAGAAAGACAATGCCAAAGAATGCTCAAACTACCATACAATTGCACTCATCTCACATGCTAGTAAAGAAATGCTCAAAATTCTCCAAGCCAGGCTTCAGCAATATGTGAACTGTGAACTTCCAGATGTTCAAGTTAGTTTTAGAAAAGGCAGAGGGAAAAAAAAAAAGAAGAAGAAGAAAAAAAGGCAGAGGAATCAGGGATCAAATTGCCAACATCCACTGGATCATGGAAAAAGCAAGAGAGTTCCAGGAAAACATCCATTACTTCTTTATTGATTATGCCAAAGCCTTTGACTATGTGGAACCCAACAAACTGTGGACAATTCTGAAAGAGATGGGAAATCCAGACCACCTGATCTATCTCTTGAGAAACCTATATGCAGGTCAGGAAGCAACAGTTAGAACTGGACATGGAACAACAGACTGGTTCCGATAGGAAAAGGAGTGTGTCAAAGATATATATTGTCACCCTGCTTATTTAACTTATATGCAGAGTACATCATGAGAAACACTGGGCTGGAAGAAGCACAAGCTGGAATCAAGATTGCCAGGAGAAATATCAATAACCTCAGATATGCAGAGGACAACACCCATATGGCATAAAGTGAAGAGGAACTAAAAAGCCTCTTGATGAAAGTGAAAGAGGAGAGTGAAAAAACTGGCCTAAAACTCAACATTCAAAAACTAACATCATGGCATCTGGTCCCATCACTTCATGGGAAATAGATGGGGAAACAGTGGGAAGTGTCAACAGTGTCAGACTTTATTTTGGGGCGGTTCCAAAATCACTGCAGGTGGCGATTGCAGCCATGAAATTAAAAGACACTTGCTCCTTGGAAGGAAAGTTATAACCAACCTGAATAGCATATTAAAAAGCAGAGACATTACTTTGCCAACAAAGGTCCATCTAGTCAAGGCTATTGTTTTTCCCGTGGTCATGTATGGATGTGAGTTGGACTGGGAAGAAAGCTGAGTGCCAAAGAATTGATGTTTTTGAACTGTGGTGTTGGAGAATACTCTTGAGAGTCCCTTGGACTGCAAGGAGATCCAACCAGTCCATCCTAAAGGAGATCAGTCCTGGGTGTACATTGGAAGGACTGATGGTGAGGCTGAAACTCCAGTACTTTGGCCACCTCATGTAAAGAGTTGACTCATTGGAAAAGACCCTGATGCTGGGAAAATTGGGGGCAGGAAGAGAAGGGGACAACAGAGGATGAAATGGCTGGATGGCATCACCGACTCAATGGGCATGAGTTTGGTTAAACTTTGGGAATTGTTGATGGACAGGGAGGCTTGGCGTGCTGCAGTTCATAGGGTCACAAAGAATTGGACATGACTGAGCTACTGAACTGTACTGAACCCCATCCCTTAGTCTTGTGTCTCACAGTAGCTCAATTCCAACTCCTTGTTTTTTGTTGAACATACTTTATATGCTAATACAGAGCATGTCTGAGTGAACTCCGGGAGTTGGTGATGGACAGGGAGCCCTGGCGTGTTGCAATTCATGGGGTCGCAAAGAGTCGGACACAACTGAGCTAGTGAACTGAACTGAACTGAACAGAGCATGTGCTCTAGTTCTTCTTTCTCCTTGGGTGCAACTCTAATAACTATCCATTTGACTAAATAAATCCCTTAGTCTCTTCAGTATTTCTTTTTTCCAAATTTTCTCTTCTCAATGAGTCCTTTCCTGAACACCCTGTTTGGAACTATAATTCACTCCCACTTGTACATCTGTTTAGGATGTAAGCTTCACAAGGATAAGGCTATGTCTATTTTGTTCACAGATGTATCTCAAGTGCTTTCAATGAAGACTGACATATAGAATAAAAATATTTTTAATGAATGAATGTGTGATAATTCTCATCAGTGTATCCATCATATGTCTCTACTATTTGTTTTTTATCCTTTTTACACCTATTTTACATTCTGGGTGATTTCCAAAACTATCTTCTGATGGTCTAATTCTTGCTTCCCATGAATCTATCTGCTGTTTATATTATCTAAAGCAAAATAGCTAATATATGTATAACTATTTTTACAACAAGGTTTCCTTTTGTGTTTTGTCCTTCACATTTTACTTCTTACTGCCTTTGATTTCTGGGTCTGATATTTCTTCATGTGGATATTAAATATACTTTTAAAAGTTATCTTTCAAATATTACGTTTAGTTCTTTATTATATTTAAGTGTGAGAATTATCCTATTTTTTTTCTAAAGTGTTTTTCTTAATAGTGGGATTATCAATTGAAAGTGAAAGTGAAGTTACTCAGTCATGTATGACTTTTTGCGACCCCATGGACTGTAACCTAGCAGGCTCCTCCATCCATGGGATTTTCCAGGCAAAAGTACTGGAGTGGGCTGCCATTTCCTTCTCCAGAGGATCTTCCCAACCCAGGGATCGAACCCGGGTATCTGGCATTGTAAACAGACACTTTACCATCTGAGCCATCAGGGAAATCCCCATGATAGATTTGTAATTTTTACTGTAAAATCTTCAAACGGGGTTATTTTCTATGAAATCACTATGGTTTCTGTGTTCTTGTGCCACTTTTTGTGTGGCATTTTAACTTATCCTATTTTTTTTCTAAAGTGTTTCTTCTTAATAGTGGGATTATCAATTGAAAGTGAAAGTGAAGTTACTCAGTCATGTATGACTTTTTGCGACCCCATGGACTGTAACCTAGCAGGCTCCTCCATCCATGGGATTTTCCAGGCAAAAGTACTGGAGTGGGCTGCCATTTCCTTCTCCAGAGGATCTTCCCAACCCAGGGATCGAACCCGGGTATCTGGCATTGTAAACAGACACTTTACCATCTGAGCCATCAGGGAAATCCCCATGATAGATTTGTAATTTTTACTGTAAAATCTTCAAACGGGGTTATTTTCTATGAAATCACTATGGTTTCTGTGTTCTTGTGCCACTTTTTGTGTGGCATTTTAACCGCTCCTAGATGGCTATGTTTATTACTACTACCAGGATTCTGTGTATTTCCTTCTTTGAAGAACTAGATATAAATTATTTCATTTGCTTAGAATAACTGAAAAATACCTACTAGCTTGTAAGAAGCATGAGGGTTTCAATTATGTGAGGCAACTGAAAGAGGAAAGAGCCTCTTCTTTCAAATTCTATCTCTTATCCTGAGGGTATGCCAAGTCTCACTAGTTTACCATAACATGATAGGTTCAGTCTACTCAATTTTCTCTTTGTCTACCTAATTATATCCCTACCTGATACTTGATAATTCCTGATTCTTAGCTGTACATTCAGCTATGTTACTTTTTAAAATAAACTCTATTTTGTTAAATATCCATGTTTATTCTAAGCTTGAGGACAACTTTTATCATCAAATGCATGTAAAAGTCTCTTTAGTAAGTCACCTGTTTGTTTAGCTACATGTAAGATGAAGCCTAGTAGCTCAGATGGTAAAGCATCCACCTGCACTACAGGAGACCTTGGTCCAACCCCTGGGTCAGGAAGATTCCCTGGAGAAGGAAATGGCAACCCACTCCAGTACTCTTGCCTGGAAAATTCCATGGACGGGGTAGCCTGGTAGGCTACAGTCCATGGGGGTCACAAAGAGTCGGACATGACTGAGCTACTTCACTTCACTGCACTCCCTTACTCTCATCTCAGGTGGTCAAGTATCTTGAATCCAGTTTTCTTGCCTCAAGAATCCCATGGTCAGAGGAGCCTAGTGGGCTACAACCCATGGGGTCCAAAGAGTCAGACATGATTGAGCTACTAACACATATACATACAAGCCGTAGCCTAACTACATACCCTTGGGAATCACACTAAACTTCTAATTTTCAAAGACATTACAAATATTCTTTCCTTTATGACTTATGCATGCACTTTACTCTTCTTTCAATTGCTTTCTTTAATTATCTTTCTTAAACTCTTTCTGGAAAATTCATATATATCATTAAACATCAAATGAAAATCTCCTCTCTATAGGCATCGGTGAATCTTCCAAGTATAATTAAATGCTCTATATCTAGCATTTGTATGTGTGATTTCGGAATCAAATTACCTATACTCTAAGAGTGGGAGAAAAGTGTTATGCTTTACTCTAAAACTGCTCATCACAGTTACTCAATAAATAATAAATTAAAACAATAAAAATATAATTGAAAAATATAAATCAAATTTTAAATATTATAGAGTACAATGAAGTTCTAAGAAAGAAGATTCTTTGGTATGTTTAGTAGGTTCTAGCTGTTGCTTGCCTATCCCTTTATAGAGATTTTAAGTATGAACAGATAACTAGTGAGAACCCACTGTATACAAAGGGAATTATGCTCATTGTGCAATGAGAAGGAAGTACAAAATAGAGGGGATATATGTATACATATAACATATGCAGAGTACATCATGAGAAACCCTGGGCTGGAAGAAGCAAAAGCTGGAGTCAAGATTGCTGGGAGAAATATCAATAACCTCAGATATGCAGATAACAGCACCCTGAAGGCAGAAAGTGAAGAGGAACTAAAAAGCCTCTTGATGGAAGTTAAAGAAGAGAGTGAAAAAGTTGGCTTAAAGCTCAACATTCAGAAAACGAAGATCATGGTATCTGGTCCCATCACCTCATTGGAAATAGATGGGGAAACAGTGGAAACAGTGTCAGACTTTATTTTGGGGGCTCAAAAATCACTGCAGATGGTGATTGCACCCATGAAATTCAAAGACGCTTACTCCTTGGAAGGAAAGTTTTGACCAACCTAAATAGCTTATTAAGAAGCAGAGACACTACTTGGCCAACAAAGGTCCATCTAGTCAAAGCTATGGTTTTTTCAGTGGTATTGTATGGATGTGAGAGTTGGATTGGGAAGAAAGCTGAGCACCGAAGATTTGATGCTTTTGAACTGTGGTATTGGAGAAGACTCTTGAGAGTCCCTTGGACTGCAAGAAGATCCAACCAGTCAATCCTAAAGGAGATCAGTCCTGGGTGTTCATTGGAAGGACTGATGCTAAAGCTGAAACTCCAATACTTTGGCTACCTCATGCGAAGAGTTGACTCATTGGAAAAGACTCTAATGCTGGGAGGGATTGGGGACAGGAGGAGAAGGTGATAACAGAGGATGAGATAGCTGGATGGCATCACAAACTTGATGGACATGAGTTTGGCTAAACACTGGGAGCTGGTGATGGACAGGGAGGCCTGGCATGCTGCAGTTTATGGGGTCACAAAGAGTTGGACATGACTGAACAACTGAACTGAACCAAACCCTCAAATATTGGAGAAGGAAATGGCAACCCACTCCAGTGTTCTTGCCTGGAGAATCCTAGGGACAGCAGAGCCTGGTGGGCTGCTGTCTATGGGGTCACACAGAATTGGACACAACTGAAGTGACTTAGCAGCAGCAGCAGCAGCCTCAAATATAGAGACATAATAAATAGATAACAAGCATCAAGTAACAGGAAAATAAAGCTCTTTTCATTTTAAATGTCACAACCTCATTCCATAGTTCATCAGGCAATCTATATATCAAATCTAGACCCTTAAATCTATTTCTCACTTCCACTGTATAATCATAAGGGATTTAATTTAGGTCATACTTAAATGGTCTAGTGCTTTTCCCTACTTTCTTTAGTTTAAGTCTGAATTTGGCAATACAGAGTTCATGATCTGAGCCACAGTCAGCTCCTGGTCTTGTTTTTGTTGACTGTATAGAGCTTCTCCATCTTTGGCTGCATAGAATATAATCATTCTGATTTTGGTATTGACCATCTGGTGATGTCCATGTGTAGAGTCTTCTCTTGTGTTGTTGGAAGAGAGTGTTTGCTATGACCAGTGCATTTTCTCGGCAAAACTCTATTAGTCTTTGCCCTGCTTCATTCCACATTCCAAGGCCAAATTTGCCTGTTACTCCAGGTGATTCTTGACTTCCTACTTTAGCATTCCAGCCCCCTGTAATGAAAAGGACATCCTTTTCGGGTGTTAGTTCTAAAAGATCTTGTAGGTCTTCATAAAACCGTTCAACTTCAGCTTCTTCAGCATTACTCGTTGGGGCATAGACTTGGATAAATGTGATATTGAATGGTTTGCCTTGGAAACGAACAGAGATCATTCTGTCATTTTTGAGATTGCATCCAAGTACTGCATTTCAGACTCTTTTGTTGACCATGATGGCTACTCTATTTCTTCTGAGGGATTCCTGCCCGCAGTAGTAGATATAATGGTCATCTGAGTTAAATTTACCCATTCTAGTTCATTTTAGTTCGCTGATTCCTAGATTGTCGACGTTCACTCTTGCCATCTCTTGTTTGACCACTTCCAAGTTGCCTTGATTCATGGACCTGACATTCCAAGTTCCTATGCAGTATTGCTCTTTACAGCATCAAATCTTGCTTCTATCACCAGACATATGTAAAACTGGGTATTGTTTTTGCTTTGGCTCCATCCCTTCATTCTTTCTGGAGTTATTTTTCCACTGATCTCCAGTAGCATATTGGACACCTAATGACCTGGGGAGTTTCTCTTTTGGTATCCTATCATTTTTGCCTTTTCATACTGTTCACGGGGTTCTCAAGGCAAGAATACCGAAGTGGCTTGCCATTCCCTTCTCTAGTGGACCATGTTCTGTCAACCCTCTCCACCATGACCCGCCTGTCTTGGGTTGCCCACAGGGATGGCTTGGTTTCACTGAGTTAGACAAGGCTGCAGTCCTAGTATGATTAGATTGACTAGATTTCTGTGAGTATGGTTTCAATGTGTCTGCCTTCTGATGGCCTCTTGCAATACCTACCATCTTACGTGGGTTTCTCTTACCTTGGGCATGGGATATCTCTTCACGGTAGCTCCAGTAAAGCACAGCTGCTGTTCCTTATCTTGGACGAGGGGTATTTCCTTACCACCACTGTTCCTGACCTTCAATGGGGGATAGCTCCTCTAGGCTCTCCTCTACCTGCGTAGCCACCGCTAGAGTTCCAGAAAAACATCTACTTCTGCCTTATTGACTATGCCAAAGCCTTTGACTGTGTGGATCACAATAAACTGTGGAAAATTCTGAAAGAAATGGGAATACCAGACCACCTAACCTGCCTCTTGAGAAATCTGTATGTAGGTCAGGAAGCAACAGTTAGAACTGGACATGGAACAACAGGTTCCAAATAGGAAAAGGAGCATGTCAAGGCTGTATATTGTCACCCTGCTTATTTAACTTATATGCAGAGTACATCATGAGTAACACTGGTCTGGAAGAAATGCAAGCTGGAATCAAGATTGCTGGGAGAAATATAAATATCCTCAGATATGCAGATGGCACCACCCTTATGGCAGAAAGTGAAGAGGAGCTAAAAAGCCTCTTGATGAAAGTGAAAAAGGAGAGTGAAAAAGTTGGCTTAAAGCTCAACATTCAGAAAACAAGGATCATGGCATCCGATCCCATCACTTCATGGGAAATAGATGGGGAAACAGTGTCAGACTTTATTTTGGGGGGCTCCAAAATCACTGCAGATGGTGACTGCAGCTATGAAATTAGAAGACGCTTACTCCTTGGAAGAAAAGTTATGACCAACCTAGATAGTATATTGAAAAGCGGAGACATTACTTTGCCGACTAAGATCCGTCTAGTCAAGGCTGTGGTTCTTCCTGTGGTCACGTATGGATATGAGAGTTGGACTGTGAAGAAGGTTGAGTGCCAAAGAATTGGTGCTTTTGAACTGTGGTGTTGGAGAAGACTCTTGAGAGTCTCTTGGACTGCAAGGAGATCCAACCAGTCCATTCTGAAGGAGATCAGCCCTGAGAATACTTTGGAAGAAATGATGCTAAAGCTGAAACTCCAGGACTTTGGCCACCTCCTTCGAAGAGTTGACTCATTGCAAAAGACTCTGATGCTGGGAAGGATTGATGGCAGGAGGAGACAGGGATGACCGAGAATGAGATGGCTGGATGGCATCACGGACTCGATAGACCTGAGTCTGAGTAAACTCCGAGAGATGGTGATGGACAGAGAGACCTGGCGTGCTGCGATTCATGAGGTCGCAAAGAGTCGGACATGACTGAATGACTGAACTGAACTGATACTGGTTTCTCCAGAGAGAAATTTGTTTCATGGGGAAATTTAACTTCACCTTAAATGGATCTCTTGCTCTAGATGAATAATGAAATACAATGTCTAGGTACAACCTGTTTCAAGAAGTATTGCTAGGCAACCAATGTAAGTATACATTTCATTTCACATAGTAAACTCAGAGTTTAAAGGGAAAACTTTTGATTAGGCTAGACATATCTCAGTGCATAATATCATATACATAATAAAGACTGAAATGTAGACTAATGAATGATTAAAAAGGGTTATATCTACTGTGCACCCAAGCATTTCCATCGAGTAGCATCAAGTTAAATATCTATACGTGGACATTTTAATTTGTCAGTTTATGAAAAATTACTAGTATTGAATTTCTTATCAATTAAAAGCCATCTTAGTGAAATATCTCTGTATTATGTTTATCATATATTGTTCAGTTCAGTTCAGTTGCTCAGTTGTGTCCGACTTTTTGCGACCCCATGAATCGCAGCACGCCAGGCCTCCCTGTTCATTACCATCTCTCAGAGTTCACTCAGACTCACGTCCATCAAGTCCGTGATGCCATCCAGCCATCTCATCCTCGGTCGTCCCATTCTCCTCCTGCCCCCAATCCCTCCCAGCATCAGAGTCTTTCCCAATGAGTCAACTCTTCGAAGGAGGTGGCCAAAGTCCTGGAGTTTCAGCTTTAGCATCATTCCTTCCAAAGAAATCCCAGGGTTGATCTCCTTCAAAATGAACTGATTGGATGTCCTTGCAGTCCAAGGTACTCTCAAGAGTCTTCTCCAACACCACAGTTCAAAAGCATCACTTCTTTGACGCTCAGCCTTCCTCACAGTCCAACTCTTACATCCATACATGACCACAGGAAAAAACATAGCTTTGACTAGATGGACCTTAGTCAGCAAAGTAATGTCTCTGCTTTTAAATATACTTTCTAGGTTGGTCATAACTTTTCTTCCAAGGAGTAAGTGTATTTTAACTTCATGGCTGCAGTCACCATCTGCAGTGATTTTGGAGCCCCCCAAAAATAAAGTCTGTCACTGTTTCCACTGTTTCCCCATCTATTTCCCATGAAGTGATGGGACCGTTTGCCATAATCTTCATTTTCTGAATGCTGAGCTTTGAGCCAACTTTTTCACTCTCCTCTTTCACTTTCATCAAGAGGCTTTTTAGTTCCTCTTCACTTTCTGCCATAAAGGTGGTGTCAACTGCATATATATGAGGTTACTGATATTTCTCCTGGCAATCTTGATTCCAGCTTGCATTTCTTCCAGTCCAGCGTTTCTCATGATGTACGCAGCATGTAAGTTAAATAAGCAGGCTGACACTAGCTTTGTTCATAGTGATGCTTTCTAAGGCCCACTTGACTTCACGTTCCAAGATGTCTGGCTCTAGATGAGTGATCACATCATCATGATTATCTTGGTTGTGACGATTTTTTTGGACAGTTCTTCTTTGTATTCTTGCCACCTCTTCTTAATATCTTCTGCTTCTGTTAGGTCCAGACCATTTCTGTCCTTTATCGAGCCCATCTTTGCATGAAATGTTCCCTTGGTATCTCTAATTTTCTTGAAGAGATCTCTAGTCTTTCTCATTCTATTGTTTTCTTCCATTTCTTTGCATTGATAGCTAAAGAAGGCTTTCTTATCTCTTCTTGCTGTTCTTTGAAACTCTGCATTCAGATGCTTATATCTTTCTTTTTGTCCTTGGCTTTTCACTTCTCTTCTTTTCACAGCTATTTGAAAGGCCTCCCTAGACAGCCATTTTGCCTTTTTGCATTTCTTTTCCTTGGAGATGGTCTTGATCCTTGTCTCCTGTACAACGTCAGGAACTTCCATCCATAGTTCATCAGGCACTCTATCTATCAGATATAGGCCCTTAAATCTATTTCTCACTTCCACTGTATAATCATAAAGGATTTGATTTAGGTCATACCTGAATGGTCTAGCAGTTTTCCTACTTTCTTCAATTTAAGTCTGAATTTGTTAATAAGGAGTTCATGATCTGAGCCACAGTCAGCTCCTGGTATTGTTTTTGTTGACTGTATAGAGCTTTTCCATCTTTGGCTGTGTAGAATGTAATCAATCTGATTTCAGTTTTAAATTGCTATATATATCTGTATGCTCATGTATATACATATAAATTATGCACACATACATACACAGAGTAAAATCAGTAACTCGGTTGCAAGAAGGAGGAGAAGCAAAGGTGGCTATCTCCTCCCCTCTTCCAAAGAGATTTTCAGGATTATAAGCAGTGACAAAGTGAAATGTTAGACTGTCTTTAAGATCATCTTGGAGCATTTGTATGGAGCTTTCTGTGGAGAAAATACATATTGTTCTCAGGCACATATGGAATATTCTCTAGGAAAAACTGTACAGTAGCTCACAAGTCTTAATTAATTTAAGATTATAATCACATCAAGCATCTTTTCTAACAAAATGGCATGAAACTAGAAATCAATTTTTATCAAACTCTTGCAAATAACAGAAGAGGAAGAAACACGTCCAAATGCATTTTACAAGGTTAAAAATCAGACATGTATACCATAAGAAAATTAGAAGCCGATATCCATGATGATGATGATGAACAGAGATGCAAAAATTCTCATTATCAATTATAAATTATCAATTATCTCATTAACAAACATTATCAAACTGAATTCAGCAATACATTAAAAGGATCATACACAATGATCCAGTGGGATTTTCTCCAGAGATACAAGGATGGTTTGACACCCACCAATCAATCAATGTGATACATCGCATTAACAAAATTAAAGATAAAAATCCTATGATCATTTCAATAGATGCAGAAAAAGCATCTGATGAAATTAAACATCCTTTTATCATAAAAATTCTCAACAAACTAGGAATAAAATAAATTATTTCAATGTAATTAATATCACATTATGACAAGTACACAGATACTTAGTGATGACAAGCTAAAAGCTTTTACTCTAAGATTAGGAACAAGATAAGGGTGCCCACCATCCCCATTTATATTATACATAGTATTAGAAATCTTACTTAGGACAATTAAGCAAGAAAAATGATAAAAAGCATGAAAATCAGAAAGGAAGAATTACAACTGTCACTATTTGGAGATGGCACAATATGATATATAGAAAAACCTAGACTATAAAAAAAAACTGTTTAAAAAATGAATTCAG
>SJYC01064135.1:0-12296 GCA_006408675.1 Madoqua kirkii | reverse complement strand
CGACTTTTTGCAACCCCATAGACTGCAGCCTGCCAGGCTCCTCTGTCCATGGGATTTTCCAGGCAATAGTACTGGAGTAGATTGCCATTTCCTTCTGCAGGGGCTCTTCCCAACCCAGGTCCCCCGCATTGTAGACAGATGCTTTACCGTCTGAGCCACCTGCACACATCTTCCCATATACTTTAAATCATCTGTGATTACTTATAATACCTATTACAGTATAAATGTAAATGCTATGCAACAAAATCAACAAAATTCTGCCATCATTTTAAGAAGATATTTTCACTTGGTACAGAATTTAAGGGTGAGTTTTTTTTTTCCTTTCAGTATTTAAAGATGTTGTTCCACTGTCTTCTGTCTTTCACTGTTTCCAGTGAGAAAGCTGCTATCATTTGTGTCTTTGTTCTTTTTAAATGTGTATTTTTTTTCCTGGTTGTTTTAAAATATTATCATCATTGACTTTAAAGAACTCAATTATGATAATGACTTGGTGTGGTTTACTTCATGTTTCTTGTGCCTGGGGTTTATTGGGCTTCTTGAATCTGGGTTTATAATTATCAAATTTAGCAAATCTTGATCTTATTTCTTCAAATATGTATTCTATTCCTCTCCCCCTGTCTATAGGAATTCAAATAACCACTACATTTGAAGTTGTCTTCTCTGCTTTAGTATTTTTTTTCCGCCTGTTTGGTATTGGTTAGTTTCTGTTGCTGTGTCTTCCAATTCACTCTTTTTTCCTTTTTTGGTGTCTGATAGTCTCATGTAGAGATGGAGAAGCTAGTTATGTTTTCCGTGGTCGCCAACATGCTTAGTGTATCTTCTAGCTTATTGAGAATATGAAATATAGTTGTAATAACTGTTTTAATGTCCTTGTCTTAATTATATCATTTATATCACTTCTGTATTTATTTGGTTGATTGATTGATCTCTGTACCTTTGGTAATTTTTCTACTTTGGTGATATCAATCTTTTAAACATAATCTAATGGGTCAAAGTGATAAATGCTTGTTTTATTTAGCATTATTCTGATTAGTACTGAGGTTAGGATCTTTTGATATACTCTGACTTATTTGTTCAGAGGTTTTACCCATTTTTTTCTATTGAGATTTTGGACTTTATTTGCAGAAGCTCTTTATAGTATGAATATTAATTCCTTTGTATAAATATTGCCAGTGTTGGCTTCTCGTTTGTCCTTTGCCTTTTTTTTTTTTTTTTTTTGACCACACAACGTAGCTTATGAATCTTAGTTCCCCAACCAGGGGTTGAACCTGAGCCCTTAGCAGTGAAAGCTTGGAGTCCTAACCACTGAATCACCAGGAAATTCCCTGCTTTTTATTTACATTTTTGTTATTGAGGTTAGGATCTTTTGATATACTCTGACTTATTTGTTCAGAGGTTTTACCCATTTTTTTCTATTGAGATTTTGGACTTTATTTGCAGAAGCTCTTTATAGTATGAATATTAATTCCTTTGTATAAATATTGCCAGTGTTGGCTTCTCGTTTGTCCTTTGCCTTTTTTTTTTTTTTTTTTTGACCACACAACGTAGCTTATGAATCTTAGTTCCCCAACCAGGGGTTGAACCTGAGCCCTTAGCAGTGAAAGCTTGGAGTCCTAACCACTGAATCACCAGGAAATTCCCTGCTTTTTATTTACATTTTTGTTAAAAAGAAATTAAATTTATCAGTCTTTTCTCTTACATTGGTTTAGTGTCCTGTGTTTAAATATGTTTTTGTAAGGCATACAGGTAATGAGTTATAGAGCCAGTACTTTATTGTTTTTGTCCTGTTCTTCCTAAATGACTTTTAATGAATAATCTAACTTTCTCAGGGTTATTTTTAATCTGCATTATCATTCTCTTATAATTCTACTTTGGAGAGAAGTACAGTGAGAATACATAAAATTGATGAGAGAATAGATAAAATCTTGTGATCATGAAGTAGGAAATTGCTTTTAATGTTCTGAATTTTAAGCATCTATAG
The DNA here is from genome assembly GCA_006408675.1 of Madoqua kirkii. Lineage (NCBI taxonomy): Eukaryota > Metazoa > Chordata > Mammalia > Artiodactyla > Bovidae > Madoqua > Madoqua kirkii. The sequence continues at coordinate 10,315 of SJYC01064135.1, read as the reverse complement.
TTGTATGTAAATGTAGCCTGTGTTTGTATACAAACACATGGTTTTCCACTCTCTACTGAAATGTATATATATGTCTTCATCATTGTTTCCCTTCCTTTCTAGTTATTTATCAATTGACCATTTATGGCAGTCTGTCTTATACCAAGTTTAATACCAAAAGGAGGGATGCTTCTTAAGGGTTTATGGTAAGATAAACCATAAACTTGTGAACATAATTGAGATAAAATCATACAGAGTGTGGGAGTATTAAAAAAATGCTTCATGGGGGAGGTGGGACTTCAAGCTAGATGTTTAGGAATTGCCAGGCTTATGTTATTTCTTACGTTGGTTTTAAGCTTTGTGAAGATGGGCCTAATATATCAAATAGCTACTTAATCTCATATCAGTTGCTTAAAACTGCAAGAGAAAAGCATATTTATCCTGCACTTTCCTTTGATCTGTCCTAATTTAGAGCTTTACTTAAAACAGAATTTGTGATTTTCTGGTAAAGATGGTTACATGCATAATCAAGAGTACTTGTTGACTGAAGAGGTATTTGTTAATCGAAATATTCAAGTTCATTGGTTTTAATTCCCCGTGATTTATTTTACTGTAGAGCATGGGCCTGGAATTGATATATTTACACCTGGTAAACCTGGAGAATATGACTTAGAAGGTGGTATATGGGAAGATGAAGATGCTCGGAATTTTTACGAGAACCTCATTGATTTGAAAGCTTTTGTTCCAGCCATCTTGTTTAAAGATAATGAAAAAAGTTGTCAGAATAAAGAGTCCAGCAAGGATGATTCCAAAGGTAAATGCTGGAGGACAGATTTTTATATTAAAGTGCTATAAATTTAAGTTTTAAATAATATTTGTAAAAAAATTTTTTTTACTTAGTAGTTTTGTTGTATGCACATTACGTCACTAGATTTAATGAATGACAGAATAATATGGACATCTTAATTAATATGAGTGCACTTTATCTAATCAGATTTATTTTCTCATCATTACCACAAATCCTCATGGCCTGTATGTCTCCATTCATCAGTCCACCCATCCATTCATTTCTTCACTGAACAGATGTCATGCACAAAGAAATTATGGTTTTTGTCCTCCGTGAGCACAATGTATTTTTAAGAATCTAAATATCAAATTTGCCAGATATAAATGTAGATTCTAAGAAAAATGTTGCAGATTTTTTGAATCTTTATTTTTTGCAGCAGGGTTTCAATATGACTTTTAATTCAGAGATACTGATTCTTTGATTTCAAACAGAGACAAAGGAACCTAAGGATAATAAGGAAGTATCAAGTCCTGATGATTTGGAACTTGAGTTGGAGAACCTGGAAATTAATGATGACACATTGGAGCTAGAGGGTGGAGATGAAGCTGAAGATCTTACAAAGAAACTTCTTGATGAGCAAGGTAAACATTTTTGCCAAAATTTTTAATTTTTGATTAGTTATTTTTAATGTGATGTTTTACTTATTTTTTGGCTATGCTATGCTACTTGTGGGATGTTAGTTCCCCAACCAGGGGTTGAACTCAGGCCCTCGGCAGTGAGAATGTGGAGTCCTAACCATTGGACTCCATTGCAGGGAATTCCTAACTTTTGATTAGTGTTTATACACAAAGCTCTTGCCTGTGAATATGGGTCTTTACTCTTTAATCCCTTGTTTTCCTGTTGTTTCTAGGCCCTCACTTTTTGGAGTTTGATTTGGAACATACACTACATGTCCCATATTATGTGACTACAAACTTTAGTGATAATCTAAATCTTAATAGATATTTCTTGCACTTCAGTGCTTTTAGTATTGTCCTTAATGTGTTTTTTTTCTGATATAATCTTTACAATCTTAACATAAATGTATTTGAAAGGTGAGAGATAAAAAGATGATTGGTATATCAGTTCAGTTGGTATATCAGTTCATCTGTCATTTTTATCTGTCTTTACTGTTGAGTGATGTTTTGTATTTAGTAATAAAAATATCACACTGTTCATTATTTCCTGACTACTTCTATCAAGTTTCTTTATTAGTTAGGATTCTTTATTAGAAGAATGCCTTTGTCAGGGTTGCCTTTCTGTGGACTTCATTGTTTCCTACTGCAGATTCTCTAGTTCTCCATGTCATGAAGGGAGGGAGGCATGGCTGGAGGCTGCCCTTGGCTCAAACCAGCTCGTGACATCTGAGGAAAAGAGGGATTCTCTCCCACTGTCTGTGTATAAGCATCTTGGAGGAGTTGGCTAGTCCTGTGTCATGCTTGCCTATGGCGAGAGGAGTAATGGTATCTGTGCTTGGGCAGCAACCTTTCCCATCAGAATCCCATGGATTGCCTTTGAGGGGAAGCAGTGATCATACTGTTAAGTTGAAGACATGGGAAAAGGGATGTTCAACAGAAAGAAATAGATCTCTAAAACTACATGCAGCTTACGACTTCTCATCTCTAAAACTACATGCAACTTACGACTTCTCATGTAAAAGTTTTCCCTTTTATAGTTGATAAAGACTGGTGATTTAGGCTTATGATTCTAAAAATACCCTTTCTTTCAAGAGTAATATCTGAAAAAGTGCTTAATTTTTCATAAGAAAAGTGCCTTAGATTATCTGTGCCTCAGAAACATCTTATTGAAGGTTTTTATTCTTACATTGTCTATGTATTCTAAACCTACTTAAAATACAATTTTATATTAGAACAAGAGGATGAAGAAGCCAGCACTGGATCTCATCTCAAGCTCATAGTAGATGCTTTCCTCCAGCAGTTACCCAACTGTGTCAACCGTGATCTGATAGACAAGGTATGAGTGCCTCTGTGTGACTTTACTCAAAGCACGTAGACCTTGTAGGATAGCTGAAATTAGGCGTGTCTGTGGTTTTTGCAGTTTTGGCTGTAGAATGAGCCATTTCTTCAAATGGAATTAATATAGGAATTCAGAATGAACACAGTTGGAGCCAATTTGTAAATGCTGTGTTTGGGAGTGGAACTGTCTCTAGAGTCCTGTAGGCTTGACACCTCTTCCCTTCACATACTGCCACAGTGTGGAAAATACTGTTTTAGACCATATATTCTTAAAGTACTCTCTTTAGATTCCCGGCGTCTTTTTAGATACTTTCAGGGCGTCTATAAGGTCAAAACTCTATTCATACTAATACTAGGAGTTTTCCCCCCACCTTTTCACTGTTTTTGACATTTGCAAAAGTGATGATGGGTAAACCTGGCACTCTAACGTGAAGTCAAGCTACATTGGTAGCAGACTCTAATAAAAGCCGTTGTAGTCTTCATTGCTGTGCATTTGTGATTAAAAAACAATGTCGCTTTAACTTACAGATCTCTTTGATGAATCTGTAAAAATTAGTGATTTTGTTTCGACCTCTGAGTACACTCCCTTTTAACTTGATAAAATGAAAAGGATGTGTAAAGCATGTCTACTGACTCAAGGTTGCCTTGAGAAAATCCATCTGTATGATTAAGTTGCAAGCTAAACTGCTACTTTTTATAGAGTACCATTTTTACTTGAAAGAATTGAGGGATGAACCATGGTTATTCAGACTTGGGTATTTAACAAGACATTTTTCTAACATGAGCAAAATGTGCCTCTCAGTTCAGGGGAAACAACTAAAAGTATTTATTGCCAGTAGATGTAGTTACCAGTTTCCTAATTTTTGTTGAAATGTAGTCCATTATTGGCCATTAAATGTTTTTCTTTGTTTTTTCTTTTTCAAAAAATGTTGACTTGAGAGGGGTGTGTGTCTGTGTATGTCTGTGTGTGACATTTTATAGTGTTAACTAGGTTTTTTCTGAGTGGGTGACCTTTGGGATTTTTACTATCCTAGTCCATTCATAATTTTTCAGTATTTCATGTGGGTGAATTACCTGAAGGAATTTTAGTGTGCTTCTACCTTTTCTGTTTGTTATTCTAATTAGCTATAAGAAGCTTTAATGTTATAAAATATAAATTTTAATAAAATTTCTTATACTCTACAAGCAGAACAAAAAGTTTAAATTGGTTTTACTCTTGACTAATTCAATCTTGGTGAATACTTTCAGTGTGCATTTACTTAGGTTTGAATCTAATCAATATTACTTGTGTTTTATTTCATCAAAAGTTTTTAGCAAATGGAAGGTTTTTCAGTGAGTGTCGCTGAAGAGTTGACATCCTTTATAGGGAAATCAGAGAATCTTTGTAGAAAGAAAGAAAAGTGAAATTGCTCAGTCGTGTCCAACTCTTTGCTATCCTGTGGACTGTTGCCCACCAGGCTCCTCTGTCCATGGGGATTCTCCAGGCAAAAATACTGGAGTGGGTTGCCTTTTCCTTCTCCAGAGGATCTTCCCAACCCAGGGATCAAACCTGGGTCTCACACATTGCAGGCAGACTCTTTACCATCTGAGCCAACAGAGAATCTTTGTATTTGATCCTCAAATCTACCTGAAGTTTAAGAAATTAATGATAAAATAATTATGTGAAGCTATAGAAGGAAAATATTGGTGATACCCAGTAGGGTTATTTGATAGTAGTTATTTTCTTTTTAAAATATATCTTACGGGATTTCCCTGGTGGTCCAGTGGCTCAGGCTCCATGCTCCCAATGCAGGGGGCCAGGGGTTCGATCCTTGGTCAGGGAAGTAGATCCCACATGCTGCAACTAAGACCCAACACAGTCAAATAAATAAATAAAAACAAATATTAAATAAAAAATAAAAAATAAAAAATAAAAAAAAATAAAATATGTCTTAAATGTTGTTTTCATAAACTTATGTATATTGAAAATCTTTAATATGTAAATATTATATATACCTATATTTTAAAAATACCAATCACTCATAATTTTGTTTTCTAGTGGTTTCCCAGAGCATAGACTTCTCCCAGCTTTTCTTCTACATTTACATTAGATTTTAGATACATTGATAAATATTGAACACATTTTTGTTATTAAAATATAAAATAATGGATTGCTATACTAAATAACAATTATAGTCCTATGATATGGTTTCTTTAGTTTGTTGCTATATCTGATTGTCAACAGTAAACCATTTTAGTTGGTATTAAAGCACTTCCTCTTAAATTTTTCTGGTTATTATCTGTGTCTATCTCTCATAACTGGTTTGTCTTTATTCTTTTTTAATCCTTATTAGCATTAATAATTTTCTGGGTTCCTGGCTTCTTGCTGCTTTGCAACTTCTATCAGAAAACTTTCCTGATATGAACATTGATCTATGAGATCAAAAGCATGGGTTGCACATTTTATGTAATTATTTACCAAATGTGTCACCATAGGTCTTCAATCTACCCATTGGAAGTTCTGTTTTTAGTACTAGGTTGCAGTTAATAAGTTTGTGAAATATGTTTTGAGATATATAAGGAAAGAGGAGCTTAAGCTTGATGATTGTTAAAGTTTGGAATTTCCTTGTAATACTGGTGTCTTAAAACCATTGTGAACTGTTTAGGAACTTAGGAATCCATTTTAGCCTGCTGTTTTAGTAGCTAAATTGAGTTGTTGTTGTTGTTGTTGTTGTTGTTGTTTTTAAGAAAAATGTTTGCTTTTTCTCCTTTAGGCAGCGATGGACTTTTGCATGAACATGAACACGAAAGCAAATAGGAAGAAGTTGGTACGGGCGCTCTTTATAGTTCCCAGACAAAGGTAGGTTTAAAAAGAAAAAAAAGAGTAATTTCTTAGTGTTTCTACACTGCAGTGATTGTAAAAGCTAAGTTCTTATATAATTATCTCTTTAAAAATATCCCTTGTCAACAGAAGTTATTATCATTGTTAGCATATCTTCTAAAACTTCTTCCTGATTTTTGTTCATGAGCTCTAGTGGAAATATTCCTTCTGATGCTTTCCTGTTATTTTAAGAATAATAGGAACTTAATAATAACATAGTCATTGCTAGAAGCAATTTATTCACACCTTTTCCTCTGAGGAGAAAAATAGTATATAGTTTTTTTGGAGAATTTTTATTTTGTGGAAAGATCAGACTAAATTGATTTTATCTAGTTCTTAAGTGTTGTATTTAAATGAAAAATTTCTAAGTTTTTTTGGTCATTATGCTGTTTTGGACTTGAAGCTCACGTTGGTAATTATATTGCTATTAATTCAAGAAGTGTATTCCATTTCATAATGCTGATAGGAAATGCTAATGCTCTCTTAAACTAAGTTAAAGCCCCTACTTCACCCACATATTTTAGGAGGTGACCATAGCAGGTCATAGGTTGTTGACTTTAGGAACTTGGAGAAGATCTGTTTCTGTTTATTCAACAGAGAATAATTAAAGGATTTTGTTAACTATTATGATGATTACATACATCATAGCTAATATAGATACTCCCCCCAGAAAGATTCTGTGGGATTTCACTAAAGATTTCTTAAGCAAAATTTTAATTTGGTTCATTTGTTGGTCTCTTATTGGTAACATTTCTCAGTGAAAACAAATCACTACTTTTTTCATTTATATTTGTTTTTATCCCTGTCAGCAGCCTTAATATGAGCTTTTGGATTTCATTTTAGTGGGGCAAGGGAGATAGGATGTGCTAATGTAGTGAGTAGTAATTCAGAATTATCCAATTGAGAATAGCTTAGATTAATTACTTTTATTATGTAAAATTATATGCTACATTTCCTCAAATCTGAGGTGCCATCAGTTACAAGGTATACCATTATTTCATGAACAACTGAAAAATAATATTGCCAGTTACTTAAAAGGTTTTTGACTGTCAGACACATTCTGGTTTCAAACTCAGAATTTCAAATAGTTTTTGCCTTAATATTTTGGACCATTTTTTAAAAGTAGTTCTTTTTTACTTTTGCAATGGAATGTTTACTTGCAGTTTTCTTTTCATCTGTTCTTATGAATGAATAAACGTATAGTACAATTATCGGAATTTCTAGCATAGAATGAAGCAAATTTAGCCAAAATAAAAGGCTTTTTTAACAAAAGAATTATGCAGAGATACTAAGTAGTTCATTTATAAGAGAGCATTTTGTCTCCCCGTCCCCATTCCATCCCACTCCCCTGTCCATGGAGAAGACTGGGAAAAAAAAAAAAAAAAATATATATATATATATATATATATATACACTCTTACTTATGCCAGTTACATTCTTTGTTACTGGATTTATCTACTTAGCTCAGCAGTTAGCTGCAAACTAGAAGTGTTGGAATCTGCTAGAAACAGACTTGAAAGTAGTAGGAAGTGACAGATTATGGTCTGAGGGGAGAGAAAAAAATAAAGATATAAGTACTTAGAATGCATGGCCTTTTGGAGCCATGAGGAAGAGACCACTTGGTCTTATATACCTGAAATATAAAAATATAATAATTTAAGTTTTTTATAGTCAGCTTGAGTGATCAGGAAAGGTTAAAATTATGTTCCAAAATTTATTCATTCACTAAAGGTCTACTCTATACTATGATTAGTGCTGGAGGTACAGTAGTGAACAAGACAGATTAAACTCTTGTATTCGTGCAGCTTACAGTTTGGAGAGGAAGAAAGAGAATTTTAAGTGCAGTTGACAAAAAGAATCTCAGTGTGCTTTGGAGTATGTAACAGAGGAACTGATTGATTTAGTCTCGGGAGTCAGAGAAGGCTGCCAGACAAGGGTCATTTAATTCAGTTCCTGAGAAAGGAATGAGCAAGGCGAGGAATGGGTAGGGAGAGGAAATGTCCAGAGCATTTCTGATAGAGGCAACATTATGTGCAGAGCCAGAGACAGGAAAGGTCACACAGGAGACTACTGCAAAAACCTCTTTCTTGGTTTCCCTGGACATTGTTGTCTAGACTTAAGTTGCAGGAGGGAGGCATTTTTAACTTCTTTTTTTTCAGCACTGAGCACAATGCCTCACAGACAGAAAGTGATAAACTTGTGTAAAGTGGTATTTAATGCCTTTTCTATCTAGCCCCTTTTCAAGTTCTTCAGTCTTCATTCTAGCTATTCTTCGTCTTGCAAAATCCTGATCTGTAATGATTTCTTGAATACCCTTTGCTCTCTACTTCCAAGCCTCTGACTTCTGCTCTGTCTGGGATATCCTGTTTTTATTTACTGAAAACCTCTGACTTAATCTTGAATTCTTAGGATAAGAATTATCTTCTCTGAACAACCATCCTTATTTTCCTTATGTATATATAGGTGCTCTTTTATAGACTTTCAATATAATGTCTTCACACATATGAAGAATTTGGCACATCACATTAGGCATATTAGTTACAGCCCAATGTTGGTTTGCTGCCTGTATTCCTATGAAACTAAAAATATGAGGCCTTTAAAAGAGGACCAGATCTTTTTGTTTTGAACATCCCCAACATCAAGTATAGTGTTTGGTACACATAAGTGCTTGAAAATATTTGATGAATTAATATTGGTCATATGCAGTTAAAATTTTTATTAAAAAATAAGTGAATGCATTCATAGGACTGAAAACACTGACGTGAAAAGCCTTGTGCTAAAAAGTGTCCTTATCCTTGTCTCCACATCTACTCTCCTCCCAGTAGGAAGCCACTGTCTTGATTATTGTGTGTCCTTCCAAAATTTCTTTTGCATATGCAGAAACATGCAAACATTCTATATTTCCTGTTTTTTACACAGGAGCAACTTATTATATTTATTCTTCCAAACTTTACTATTTTCACTTAACAGTATAGCTTAGAAATCTTTTCGTATCAATAATAAAGACTTCTATTGTTATTTTTTTTTAAATTTAGCAGGAGTTTCCTTTTATGAATGTACTATATTTAATCATTTTGGACATTACAGTCTTTGCCGTTATAAACAATCCCGTTTTTGTACTTTTCCTTTCTTCATCGTCTTTATTATATTAGCTAGTGGTTTATTCATTTTAGGTTTTTTCACACACATGCACACAAAATCTCAGTTTCTAGATTACCTATGCAGTCTACTGTTTCATTATTTTCCTCCTGATTATTTTTGGATTTTATCTTTATTTTCTTCTTTTCTGTTTTCTTTCATTCCTTTTGTTCCCTTTTTGGCATTTAATATATTGCTGTCCTCTTACCCTGGTTTTAGCTGTATCTGTTAGTTCTGACATGTGATTTCTATTTTTGTGTTTTCTAGAAATTCTTCATTTTCTGACTTGGTTAGTAATTCATATTTTTATCATATTGTAATTAGAGAATACTGTGTGATTTTTGCTTTTTGAAATTAAAAAAAATTTTTTTTGTGGCCTCTTACACAGTCAGTTTTCATGAACATTCTCAAACATATTTGGGAAAGGGGGGTGCCTCCCTCTGTGTGTGGCATTTCCCTCCCCGTCCTATAAGGGACATGAATCCTAGTGTGTCTTTATTTTTCTCTATGGCCAGGAGTCCCTCTTTGTCCATTTAGTCCATCTAGTCTGAGTTGACCAAAAAAACCAGAATGAGTTATTTAATAGTTACTTGAGTGCCTATGAGAACCCAAAGGTTTTATATGTGTGTATATGTGATAGAGAATGTAGCTGCCTTACCTTGTCTGTATAGTTTGGTTAAGGAAGCACTAAACTAAATAGGTCTTTACAGTGTGTTGTTTTTGTTTTTTGTTTTTTTTAGTTTAAAAAATAAAGGCGACCAGCTTTATTGGGATATAATTCTCATAACAATTTACCAATACAGTTCACCACTATAAAGTATATACAGTTTGAGTAAGTAAAGTAGCTCAGTCGTGTCCGACTCTTTACTACCCCATGGACTGTAGCCCACCAGGCTCCTCTGTCCATGGAATTCTCCAGGCAAGGATACTAGAGTGGGTTGCCATTTCCTTCTCCAGGGGATCTTCCCAACCCAGGGATCGAACCCCGGTCTCCTGCATTGCAGGCAGATGCTTTATCCTCTGAGCCACCAGGGAAGCCCCAATTAGTCTTTTAAATATATTTAACTATCACAATAATAAAATTTTAAGACACTTTTGTCCCCCTAGAAGAAACCTTATATCCTTTAGCAAGCAGTTCCATTTCCTACCTCCCCATTCTCTGCCCTGTCCTAAGAAACCACTAATCTCCTTTCAGTTTCTATGGATTTACCTATTCTAGGTATTTCTTGTAAGTGAAATCATAAAATATGTGGCCTTTTGCACCTCACTTCTTTGGCTTAGAATGATATTTTCATGGCTCATCCATGTCATAGCATGTATTGAAAAGGAAGACTGAATAGTATTTCATGATAGAGCTCTACCACATTTTGTTTACCCATTTGTCAGTTGATGGACTTTTAAGTAGTTTTCACTTTTTAGCTATTATGAGTGTGTTGTTGTGACTCTATACAAGTTTTTGTGTGAACATACATTTTCAGTTGGAGAAGGCAATGGCACCCCACTCCAGTACTCTTGCCTGGAAAACCCCATGGATGG
>SJYC01064133.1:0-13279 GCA_006408675.1 Madoqua kirkii | reverse complement strand
TTTTTTTTTGTTTAATGCTTTATTCCATTTCACAGTACTGTATTGGTTCTGTCATACATTGACATGAATCAGCCACAGGTGTACTTTTAAAATATATATACATATATGATTTTTATATTTTTGGTTGTGCTGGGTCTTTGTTGCTGTGTGGACTCTGATAGTGAGGGTTGCTCTCTAGTTGTGCTATGCAGGCTTCTCCTTGGAGTGGCTTCTCTCATTGCAGAGCATTGGCTTGAGTGCAATGGGGTTTGGTATGTGTAGCTCTTGGGCTCTAGAGCATAGGCTCTGTTGTTCCATGGGATCTTCCTGGACCAGGAATTGAACCTTTGTCTCCTGCACCGGCAGGTAGATTCTTTACCACTGAGCCACCAGGTAAGGCCAGGCTGCTTTACTTTAAGATGGATGGTTGTATCCATCTTTCTTTTAGAGTTGGAAAAAAACTTTGAAGTCGATTGAACTAACTGGAAGAAGAAAATAATGCAGCACAGTATAGATGACTTGCCCAGGAAAAGAAGAAAAAGATGATATACTTCATTTAGGTTTTGATGGTACATGTTATAATCTCAGATTTTATTGAAAAAGACAACCGAGAATTGATTTCGTAAACTCAGAAGCTAGTTCTTAAAAAAAATCCGAATAGAGAACTATTTAGCAAATATTAAAAAAATAACAACTTTTAAGAATAAGCCAGCTGATATGTTAGAAATATTTAAAAACCACTTGAAAACCTCAGTGAAACAGGTAATTTTTTGTAAAACATAAACATTTTCAAAACTGATTCAACACAAAATTAAATAGACTAGTGATTATGGAAGAAAATGTAAAAAGCTACCAGAGTAATTTCTCTGCTCTATCATTTTTGCCAGAGCATAGGAAAGAAAAAACTATGGAAAAACAGGCACAATCTTACCAACAACAAAAAAAGAGCATAGAAATCAAAAGTATGGGTCAGTTTCACTTCTAAGTGTCAATACAAAAATTCTAAGTAAAACACTAACAAATTATATTTACTAGTATATTAAAGATAAAAATTTAGCATGATCAAAGAGAATCTTAGTAATGAAAAAATACTTTAAGAAATGTATTAACATATATAACAGCAGGGACAATAAACTATATGATTACACCACTAACTGCATAAAAGATATTTAATATTTAATATCTTTATTTTGATAAAATATAAAACTTGATCAATTTAATATTCTCAACACAAAATTAAATAGACTAGTGATTATGGAAGAAAATGTAAAAAGCTACCAGAGTAATTTCTCTGCTCTATCATTTTTGCCAGAGCATAGGAAAGAAAAAACTATGGAAAAACAGGCACAATCTTACCAACAACAAAAAAAGAGCATAGAAATCAAAAGTATGGGTCAGTTTCACTTCTAAGTGTCAATACAAAAATTCTAAGTAAAACACTAACAAATTATATTTACTAGTATATTAAAGATAAAAATTTAGCATGATCAAAGAGAATCTTAGTAATGAAAAAATACTTTAAGAAATGTATTAACATATATAACAGCAGGGACAATAAACTATATGATTACACCACTAACTGCATAAAAGATATTTAATATTTAATATCTTTATTTTGATAAAATATAAAACTTGATCAATTTAATATTCTTATAGAAACAGGATGATATTTTCTTAATATGCTATAGAATGTTTTAGAAAAAGAGGTTAACAGTATTTATCTAAGAAGTGTGTATTGAGCACTTAGATATTCTACATACTGTTTTGAGTGCTGACAAACTGTTTGCTTGGAGCTTACCTTCTAGTGGGGAAGGCTGACAGACAAAAAACATAAGTAAGTAAACTATGTCTGTTGGAAAGTGATACATTTTATTAAAAAAAAAAAACAGTGGGATAAGGAGATGGGAGTGGATTTGAGGTTTCAGTGGCATGTTCAGAACAGGTCTCATGGAGGGGGTGTCATTGGAACTAATACTTGACCTTTGTGAGGGAGTAAATGCCAGAGGTCTTTGGGGAAAGTAGACTCCAGCTGCTGAAAACAGCCAGTACTGAGGCTCTGAGGATTAGTGGGAGTCCGGTGAGACTGGAGAGACTAGTAGGAGATGAGGTCAGGTCAGTTCTTGAGATCACAGAGGTACTGTTTGGGAGAATTAGAACCTGAGCCTCTCAACTCCCAGTGCATAACTCTTTGTTATCCCATGACCTCAATTTTTAAGTCTTAATTTTTCTGACCTGCAATGTGGCAGTTGGGAGGGGTAGAACTTGGGCACAAATTTAAAGTCCTATATTTGTAATTGATAATGAACTGAAGGGGGAAAAAAGTATTTGTTACTAAAGTGAATATGAAAAAACCAACATTATAACTAAAATATAATAGCAATATATTAAAATGTAATACTCTAACTGAAGTTTGAAAATTTAGAAAATAAATTTGATATTAGTATGAATCCATCTATTATGCTTGAAAATTAAATCTGCAGTTGCCCTAGGTATTTTTTGGTGGGGGGGTACTAGCAGATGTTAAGAAAATTATTACAAATTTGTGAGAGTGTTTTACAGAGTGGATTGTGCTTTTCATTTCTTTAAAGAAGGACAAAGTGAACATCACTCAGTTGTAGTTGAGTCTTTGTGGCCCATCCATGGAATTCTCCAGGCTAGAATACTGGAGTGGATAGCCTTTCCCATCTCCAGGGGATCTTCCCAACCCAGGGATTGAACCCAGGTCTCCTGCATTGTGGGCAGATTCTTCACCAGTTGAGCCGCAAGGGAAGCCTAAAGAAGGATAGAATGCATTTAAAATATATTGAAGTACTACGGTGGAAGCACCATATTCTTGACTTTTCAGCATCTGTAGCCTTATCTCTGAAGTGCTGATTATGGTTATTAGGATCAACAAGATAAATAATGGATATCAGATGCCTAGGCCAGGTCCTGGCACATTCATAAGAAAAAATAAATGATAATTTTAAAAATTGTGATGGTCAAAGAGGAATACAAAGTGTTTGAGGCTCTGAGTGCTTTCCTCCCCTTGACTCCACCTTTCAAATTTATCTCCATTCTTCCTTCCTCACCATGTCCCTTCTCCCAGCTAAGGCTTATATTGACCCACACTGGGGGTTTTCCAGATCTAATTTAAGTCTTTCATGGTAGGCAGAGTTTTCTCTGATGATAAACCATTTTCATGGTTCTGCAGTATAATGATATATTCAGAGATGTGTAAGACTTGTAGAATTATTTCTGTCCTAAATGGCTTTGGGTTGTAGTTTTTGAGCTCTTGTTTTGAATTTTTCTAGTTTTTTTGCTTCCTTCCTCACTGTTAGGTCCCATTACTTCTTTTATTTTTTCCTCATGACTTCTCATTTTCAGAGTCTGATCTGCTGAGTACTGACTCATTGGATAATTGAGTTTTATAAAGTAATGTGTGGCAGGAATGGAAAATAACTTTTAGTTTGTGTGTTGATTCTGAGTAGTATTGGCTATCTGGAGTGCTGAATCCTGGAGTTGTATCCAAATTTGGTGAGAAAGTGCTCTGATGATGAAAGAGGGTGGCAGCAATGCATATTTGCACTGATTGTCTAGAGAATGGGTAGGTTGGCCCCATAAAAGGGCTTTATAATGGGTAAAATAAGTTAATGTATAGGTTTTGTGCTGTTTTTTTGACTTCTTAGATACTCTTTTGGTTATTGGTTAACCCTTTTACTTTGCTTTGAGGCTTCTAAATAATTTCTCCATGGATAAATGAAGGAAATGATTTAAAAGGATTGTTTTGTTCTTTTTAAGTTATCTTTATGTTTATCTTCCCAGTACTGTGTGATTAAAATTTTAAGCCATGTTTTCTTTGCTGTTTCATATTTTATCAAAATTGTATACTTGATGAAATTTGCAGATGTGTGATAATTACACTGAATGGAAAATACCAGATGATTAATAAACTTTCACAAGGCAAATTGAATTGAATTTCCAAACACTTCATTATGATGGCAATTAATGGGCATGTCTGTATGATTACTAGTTTTTATAATCTTTTAATGTGTGACTATATCTGAGAAAGTTTAAATTATTTTAAAATGAGTTTTTTCTGGTGTGCTTTTCCTTTTATACATATCACATATAACTTTTGCAGGTTGGATTTGCTACCATTTTATGCAAGATTGGTTGCTACATTGCATCCCTGCATGTCTGATGTAGCAGAGGATCTTTGTTCCATGCTGAGGGGGGATTTCAGATTTCATGTATGTATTTAAGCATTTATTTTGTGTTTTATATATATATATACTTATAAGATGAGTGAGAATATGATTATTTTATTGGTAAGCACATTTTGAAATCTGATAGTGGTATAATAGTTCAGAATGTATGGACTTCTGAATTTTTAAAATGTGAATCTATTCAATAACACTTGAATTTTATAAATACTATTCCAATTTGGAGATGAGTGGCTGCTGCTACCATGTTTTCCCATTTAGGTACTGTACTCTTTGCTTTTGTAAAGTAAAACCATTCTCCAAGGTCAGGAGAGCCAGCAAGCCTCCTTGGGGTCACCAGAAGAAACATTGAGTTGGCCGTGATTCAGGGCACAGTGCCAGTAGGATGCTTCTTTAGATGTTGGGGTCCTGTGTTTGGGGCACATGAAGTTTTTATCTCAGTGAATGTGGTCATAGACCATGTTTTTATTGATTCTTGCCTTAAAAATCTTTACCTTAAATATTCTTAATAGAGTGTGTGTGAGTGGTTCTCCCAGACCCATGTTACCCCATCATCTTGGCTTGAAAGAAGTAAAATGATACCTTAGGGGTGACAAAGTATCTTGTGTAGTATTACTACACAAGAACATTGGTAGAATTTGAAAAGACCTGAAATGCAAGTGTTCATGTACGCCAGTGGAAAAATTGTGTTTGTAAAATTTTGCTTGGAGCGCACGTAAATGTTTGCTGCGCTCAACATGTGCTTTATTACACTCACTCTGGCCACATCAGCAGTAGGGCTGAGCACCAGAACAGAAATAATTCTTGAGGTCAAGAGTCTCATGATATAATTAGAAAGATAAGGCATAAATACAAAAGCAAGAATGAAATAAAAGATTAAACCCTAAATGTATATTGATGTTATAAGGAAATGCACACTTACTTGCCAGATGAATTGTTGGAGATTCAGTGCCTTGAGTCTAGAGGAGGCAAATTCTCTGTGGAGGTAGGTGGTCTCTGAAGGCTTCTTGCCGTAAGTGTTAATCTGTTAGTATGAGATTTGTAGGTAAATTTTTCTGAACCAGCTTTTCTGCTGAAGTGTGTTTCAGACATTTGTAGATATTACTACACAAGGACAGGTTTCTGTCTAGAAAAGTTTGGAAACACTGAGAACAAGAAAGTCAAACCATTTTGCTTTTCTTTTTGGTAAGAATTCTCAATGCTTTGATAGGATAATGAGCACTGTGAACCTTCTGAAAGGGGCTGACTATACATTCGAAGGACACAGTTTGATAAATGTTACTAGTTTAGGGGCAGATGGGCCTGAAGGCATATGGTTGATATACCATCAGGCAGATACAGACAAGACAGTGTTTTACTAGCAGGCAGAATGACAATATTGGAGAAGGCAACAGCACCCCACTCTGGTACTCTTGCCTGGAAAATCCCATGGATGGAGGAGCCTGGTAGGCTGCAGTCCATGGGGCTTTCACTTTCACTTTTCACTTTCATGCATGCATTGGAGAAGGAAATGGCAACCCACTCCAGTGTTCTTGCCTGGAGAATCCCAGGGATGGGGGAGCCTGGTGGGCTGCCGTCTGTGGGGTCGCACAGAGTTGGACATGACTGAAGTGACTTAGCAGCAGCAGCAGCAGTATGATAATATTGTATGAGTTACATGCACATACCCCTCCACCAAAGCTACAGTCAAACAAAAATATAAGAAGTTGCTGGACCACACAGAATTAGTGCTTTTGGTGAGAAACCTAAAATTACTAAAATTCTGTTCTTGTGTACTTCTGTCCCATCTTTGAAAATTAGGGTGAGAGTTGAGGGAAATGGCATTTTTGTTACTGTTGTAAGGTTTCATTACAATGAGGAAAGTAACAGGATTCCAGAGAGTATATGGGAGCCACTGCTTTCAGGGGAGAAGGAGCAGGGCACTTGGTGTCATCCATCACCTCTGCTTCCTCTTGATCCAGCCTTTCCCACCCTCAGATCTGCAGACTTTCCATTGACTTTTTATCAGGCAGTAAATGTGCTCAGCACTGTCCTGTCTTTAAGGTATAAATAAGAATTTTTACACACCTGCATCCCTCCCCATCCTCTTTCATTTCCTTCTTATTTGAGTGCTGTAGAGTACACTTGTCTGTTACACTTCTGACAGTTGCTGTTTGTTTTCCATCATAGTGCTCTGGCAGAAACCTTCACTGTTCTCCTAAGCACCTCATCCTAGTTGATGTCCCTGAGGATTCTGACTATCACTGTGGCTCCACCACAATGGCCAAGTTACTTAAATGCTCCATACCTCGGTTTCCTTTCATTAAATGAGATAATTTTATCTTTTAAAATAGGATTGTTCTCAGTGATTAAATGAGATAATGCATACAAGACTCATCACACAGTGCCTGGACACAGATGCCCTTGTAATAATAATGACCCCTTTTGTGCACCACGCTCTCCTGCTTTTCACTTCTGACTACTTTCCTCAGTATCCCCTTGCTCTTTTTTCCAGCTGAGTTTATGTGGTAGTATTCTTCCTTAACACTCCTTTTGACAGAATGCAGTTTCCCCGGGATTTGGTTGGTATCTTTTTCCCAGCAGCCTCACGTACCTGTCTCTTAATAGAGCTCTCTCCTGGTGCTTAATAAGTTGTCATGTACTTTTAGCTAAATACATCCATAAGACAAACTCATTTTCTTTTAAAAAAATCTTCATCTTTCCCTTCCTCATACAAACTTCTGTATTCTTCCTGTAAATTTGCAATATAGTTTATATAATCAACAAGGGGAATAGCTCTACTTTTGCCCTCTGACATTCAGGAACCCGTGTTTGCCAAATTCTATTGATAATAGCTTCTAAAACCGTCCTTAAGCTAGTGTCTCTCCTTCAGTCCCAGTGCCATTGTCTTTCACTCTTTGTAGCTTGAATTAGAATAGCTATGTAACCAGGTTCCCCATCTCTGCCTTCTCTCTAGCTGTAACATATTGTCACAATCTGATCCTATTTGCTTCTTGCTTAACCTCACCTGAGAAAAAATGCTGGTTTGCAAAACTATAAAAAATTTTATCTGGTAGTCAAATTCTAGTTAAAACAACAGGTTTGTTAATTTGACTAATTGGTTAGTGAAGATAATAGAAATGAGAAACCATTCACATATACTTGAGATTGGAATTTGGAGAAAGGAATTTGGCAGTATGTTTCAAGATCATTGGAGGTATTCATACAGTAGACAACTCTGAGAATCTGTTCTAAGCAAATGATCCTGAGTACCCCCAAAAAAGCTTTATTTACATCATGAATTGTAATAGGGAGAAAAAGGAAAATAATCTAGAAGCCCAACGATTGATTTAGAAAATGGTTGTATAATCACAGTGCTGAAATGATATAGAGCCACTGAAAGTCTTATTTACCAAAAAGTTTTCAAATCATATATAAAGTACTTTTAGGGGAGAAAAAGCAAGCTCTAAAGTCTTAAGCATAATAAATTCACAATTATGTTAAAATGCTTAGAAAGTAACCAATAGAAAAAAGTATATATCAGTATATTAGCTGTGGCTGTTGATAGTGGATTTACGAGAAATTCTTTCCCTTTCTAGTTTTCTGTGTTCTCCACATTTTTAGCAAGGGCTGCTGCTTTAATAATGGAGAAACAACTTTCACTTAAACATAGACATAATCACCCTCACTGTTCAACATTTTTGAAATCTGGTTTTTTAACTTCTTTTGATCAAACCTCTCTCTTGGTAAAATAAGTTGACCACATATCATAAGTTGACCATATTTATAAGTTATATGCATTTTTAATTCTACCAGATATTTTATGTATATCATAAAACATACAAAGGTAAGTTTAAAGTATGAGATAAAAAACAAAAACCTAAGTAGAAGTTTGATCCCCACCACCCCAGTAGATAAGAGTCTTGTCCTCCCTACTTTGGCAATCAGTAGTCC
Source organism: Madoqua kirkii (assembly GCA_006408675.1). Classification (NCBI taxonomy): domain Eukaryota; kingdom Metazoa; phylum Chordata; class Mammalia; order Artiodactyla; family Bovidae; genus Madoqua; species Madoqua kirkii. The sequence continues at coordinate 5,162 of SJYC01064133.1, read as the reverse complement.
CTAGAATAATATAAATTAAGTTTCTTTGAAGGCAGATTTATCTGTTTATAAACTCAGTGCCTACTTAGTGTTTAATGTATAGTAGATTTTCCAAAATATTAGGTGAATGATTGAATGTTTGTGTAAAACAAATAAGCTAATTATGGAGGATATACAATATTTGGGTGAAGTTATTGAGGTGCCAGTTTGGGGCAAAGAGTTCTTCCTTTAGGGGAATAATGAATGATAGGCCTTGGAAGTTCTTTTGTAATTTGACATAGCTGAAGAGATTTTAACTCATTATATGAATCTAGTTATTTGATTAATCTTGGTTTTAGCTGTCACTATACATGAGTTATAAGCAGCATTTTTGCTACATTTGATTATATAAATAAAATTTTTTAAGACATTATTGAACTAAACATAAAAATTTTACATTAATTCATCTGCATTTACTTTTTCAAAAGTGTTTGATATACCATTTGATCATAAAGAATCAACAAATGAGATTAGAAAATATTAAATGAGGAATCAGAATAAGTCTTTTTTATCAGTCACAGTCTTTTGAAAAACTTTTTTTTTCCATTGAAAATGAGAGAGATAATTCATACCTCATTCTGTAATCTTTTCATTTTAGTTAGATTGTACTACCTTAACCTCAGTAATATGTAAGAATAATTGTGAATGATACACTGTGTTACATGTTTTGGAAACTATGATGCTCAGTAATACTTAAAATTGTATGACCCTTACGAATTTGAGTCAGTTCTAGTGAGGTGGATGAACCCAGAGCCTGTTATACAGAGTGAAGTAAGTCATAAAGTGAAAAATATCACATGTTAATGATAAATGTGGAATCTAGAAAAATGGTACTGATGAACCTATTTTTAGGGCATCAGTAGATATACAGATGTAGAGAAAAGATTTGTAGACCCAGCAGTAGAAGGAGAGGGTGGGACAAACTCAGAGAGTGGCATTGCCAGTGGGAATTTGCTGTATGACTACAGGGAGTTCAACCCAGTGCTGTGACAACTTAGAGGGATGGTATGGGCTGGGAGGGAGCTTCATGTATGCAGAAACCAACGTAACATTGTAAAGCAATTATCCTCCAATTAAAAACAAATAATTTAAAAAATTGTGTGATTCTGCACAGCACAGAGGTTGTACATCTAGAATTGCCCAAGGAGCTTTGTAAAAGTGTGTGTATGTATTTCCCAGCCTTTCTCCCTTTAAAGATTCAGCTTCAGTATATCAGTTTTGAAATGCTTCTTTTTACTTCTTCTGTTTCTATATTTATTTAATTGTAGAAGAAACACATGGCTCAGACTGGATGATTTAGAAAATACAAAAATACATAAAGAAGAAAGTGGGGGGCAATCTCATAATTTCATCACTTAAACCTTGTTAATATTTTAGTTTTTTTTTAACTTTTTTGCTTCTGTAATTTTTCATGAATGAATTTATATTTAGTACAGTTTTTCATTTTTTATTTCCCAGAAGCATTTTACTGTATCATTTAAAATACTTTGCAAGCATCATTTGTATAATCTTTTGTCCTGGACATTAGTTGCTTAGTGTTAGGTGAAGTATAGTTATCATCATTACCACCCACTGTCATCATTCTTGTTTTTATCCATATTTTTCCAAGTGAGTGAGTAGGTTCAGGGAGTTTTATATGCATTGTCCAGGATAATATACCCCCACCCTCACTCCCAAATGGCACAAAATGACCACATGAGCTCAAGTGTTGTGAACTGCACATTTAATTCTTTCATGGCACTGCAGTGTATATATAAACATTAAGCATTTTCATTAATTTGTTCAGTCAGTGAACATTAATTTTGTGCCCATGTATTAGTGATGCATATACAAATGTGGATAAAGCTCACAATGACTAATATTTATTGAACTCTTTTTGGTCCCAGTCACTACACTATTGATTGTGCTTTGTATGTATCAGTTCACTTAATACACACAACTCTATATGATACAGGTTACTTTAATTAGTTCCATTTTACAGATGAGAAAATTAAGGCATAAAATTTAAGTAACAATTAAGCAATAGAGCTGGGAATTTAGCCTAACAAATTAAACCAGCAAATTTTTGTTCAAAAATTATCCCTGAAGATCTAAAACGTTTTATAAACACCTGCTTTTGCTTTCTACAGAAAGTTGGTCCTTAAAAGGAAGATGATGAATTCCATTTAAGTGTAAATTGTCTATGTAGAAGATTAATACTTGTGTAAAAGATTGTCACTCATTGTCCAGGTATGGGTGAGGTTAGAACACACACACACTCACACACACACTCTCTCTCTCTCTTAACCACTGGACCACCAGGGAAATCCTGGTTAAGACTTTGAACCTCAAGCACATGCTTGAGCAGTTGAATTCTCAAATGTGAGTTAGGAGATTGGGGTTTTGGTACTGATCCTTGGTCAAGTCATTTGACAGCTTTCTGTTCTGTTGTTGTTTTAACTATGAAATCAGATTTATACAGATTTTACTCCTTTCTCAGTATTGTTGTGTGGAACAAATAGGAAGTATTCTGAAAAATAAGGACAGTAAACTATTTCAGAGAACTGCCATATTATTGTTACTGTTCAAAAAAAAGTCTTCTAGACGTCAGGTTTGGTTTTCTGATGAAAATATAATTCTGAGGTTAAATCCATTTACAGTTATCTTGATGTATCTGTTCACATTGTACTGTTGTAATAGGACTTTGTTATGTTCAGTATTTTTTGAAATGTGTGCCTGAGTAGAGGGCTTATATTTGCAAAGGATTTGAACTTTGATATATGACTGTGACTGTTGATAATGATAAAACAAATAGCGATTGTATTAGAAATTTTATTGTACTAATGCATTTATAATAAAAAATGTAGTATATAGTTCATAACTATAATATACAAAGCTTTAATATTTTCTGCTTAAGTGAGCTTTAGGCATTTATTACTTTTAAAGGAGCATTTCCTAAAGTATATTCCTTATAATATTAATTTAACAAACTAGTAGTTGTTAACATTTCAAAAGAGGGATTTATGTTTTATGTTGCCAAAGAAATTTAAGGAACATTGAATTAAGTTAAACAGGTTTCTTTGTTTGAGAGCCTCTTTAAGGCTGATGAAATGCATTGTTTCCCCAAATTACTTAACCATGAAACTGTTTTGGAAAGCACGTCCTGGCCCTGGTGTTCCACGGAGCTAATTATGTCTTAACTTAGAATAATTTGAATATAGCAAGAAACTATACCCAAATTTATTTAAAATATCTTGACTGAATTCAGTCTTATTAAAATAAGTTCTTATCACAGATTTCAGACTATTAAGCAATGTCTCTTTTCATTTGTAGGTACGGAAAAAGGACCAGATCAATATTGAAACAAAGAACAAAACTGTTCGTTTTATTGGAGAACTCACTAAGTTTAAGATGTTCACAAAAAATGATACACTGCATTGTTTAAAGGTAAGTGCTAAATTTTTTGAAATATTTTTTAATAGGTAAATCTAAAGTTTTAAGCATTAGTTTATAAATGCTGGAAAATGATACAATTAAGAAATATTTAGTTAATCTATAGGAAGACAAAAAAGTAAAAAGGAACAATAAATGAATGAGAAAACTAGAGAACAAATAATAAGATGGTAGATATAAATATAGCTATAATAGTAATCACATGTTGTGTAGAACCATTTGGCTTTATTATTGTCAGACAAAGTAGGCTTTAAGGCACAAAACATTGTTAGAAATAAAGAATGATAGTTCATAAAGATAGTGTTACTTTCCTGAATCAGTATGCATCCAATAATGTATTTTCAAAATACATGAAGCAAAAATCAACAAAGAAAGAGAAATCTGCAGTCATAGTGAAATACTGAAAAACACCTTTTAGTAGCTGAAAGCATAGGCAGACAAGTAAGTAAGTAAGTGAGTAAGTATGTATCAGATTGGACAGTGCAATTAATAACTTTAACTGACAGTATAGCCAACAGAATCAGAATTTACAGTCCCTACAAATGCACATGAATGAACCAAAATCAATCAGAAAGTCTCAGCAAGTTAAAAAAAATAAATAAATAACTCAGATTACAGTTTTTTGTCCACTATGGAATCAAACTAGAAACTGACTAGTAACTAACTAGTTACGTGTGGTAAAGCTGATAACAGCATCCGTTCAGTCGCTCACTTGTGTCCGACTCTGCGACCCCATGAACTGCAGGCTTTCCTGTCCATCACCAGTTCCTGGAGTCTGCTCAAACTCATGTCCATTGAGTCAGTGATGGCATCCAACCATCTCATCCTCTGTCATCCCCTTCTCCTCCTGCCTTCAATCTTTCCCAGCATCAGGGTCTTTTCAAATAAGTTAGTTCTTTGCATCAGGTGGCCAAAGTATTGGGAGTTTCAGCTTCGGCATCACTCCTTCCAATGAATATTCAGCACTGATTTCTTTTAGGATGGACTGGTTGGATCTCCTTGCAGTCCAAGGGACTCTCAAGAGTCTTCTCAAACACCACAGTTCAAAAGCATTGATTCTTTGGTGCTCAGCTTTCTTTGTAGTCCAACTCTGACATCCATACATAACTATTGGAAAAACCATAGCTTTGACTAGACGAACTTTTGTTGTCAAAGTAATGTCTCTGCTTTTTAATGTGCTGTCTAGGTTGGTCATAACTTTTCTCCCAAGGAGCAATGGTCTTTTAATTTCATGGCTGCAGTCACCATAACAGCACTGATGAAATAATCCTTCTACATTTGAAATTGGTCATTACTAACAATAACAAATTTTTTATCAAGTTGGTTTCCTTGAGATATCACTACCTATGTCACATAAAATGGGTCTTGTGGATTCAAATACATTTGGAAAACCCTGAGTTAAACAAACATGTTTCTTTACTGCATGATTCTTGTTTAAAATATTTTTAACAATCATCATAAATATTCAAGGGATTTAGTTTCCTAAACCTACCTGGAACATCTCAGGAGACTACAAAATACACTAGGGAAACTTTGGACAGCATTTTAAGACAGATTGTGAAAGTTTTTTCAGTGCTGTTGTTGAAAGGAATCATATCATGAACAACTTAAACATTAATATATCTCTTTGTATTAATTACTGACATATGTAGGAAGAATATACATTTGTTTGACACAAGTTCATTTTTGTAAATTTGGTTTAAGGAAATAAT